>JADRCD010083356.1:0-21319 GCA_019843815.1 Montemys delectorum | reverse complement strand
AGCCCCTTAGGACGAACAACAATTACTAACTAGTACCCTCAGAGCTCCCAGGGACCCAACCACCAATCAAGGACTATACAGGGTGGGACTGAATGTTTAATATAATCTTTAAAGCAGGTTAATTTAAGGTTTTTACTAGTGTTTGCCTTCTACCAAGGAGTTCTTCATGAATATTTAAAACCTATATAAGGCATAAATTATTGTGATTAATTTATTATGTGTTTATTTTATTTCAGTGATAGGTTTGGTTTTAAAGTAGTTAATAGATCCCAGAGGGAATAAGAAATTATGTTGAGAAAATATAGTCCAAAGTTTGGGGAAATCTAAGTAATTATAAATGGAAAGGCAGCACAAGAGACACTGCAACCAAAGCTTGTTCTCAAAGCTCAAACTCTCAGAAAAGTAGGACAACTCTAGGTATGAACTTCATAATCCTCCTTCTCTTGTGATACCCTGTGTAAATATAAAATGCTAGCCTCAAGAGACCATTCAAACAATGAAAAGGTAACAAATCTTGACAAACAATTTTTGGATTCTCTACTATGTCTATTTCCTCTGTGGATATAATAAGGCACCACTTCTCAAAAGAAATAAAAGGTGGTTTATTCTGCAGGCAAATGTGAGTGACTGTGACCTGGGCACATAGACTTTGGTCACTGAGAATTTCATGTTCTAATGTCTAAGCAGTTTTCTGAAGATTGGTAACAGAATGACAACAGCAACAACAACAACAACAAGTAATAAATCAAGACACTTTTAAAGTGCCATTGTGGGAACATTAAGTAGGCAGTTCCAGCATGCTGAAAAAAAAATCAAAGCCACAGACCTCAGGCGCTATCTGAAAGTATTCTTAGCTTTTAGATCGGAGGGACTAGGGTTTGTTAAGCTGATACATTTTAAAATGATTTTCCAGTTGTAGGAAGTTAGATTTAGCTTCACTGTTAGTCACAGGATGTTAGGGCTGACACTGAGGTTTCAAGGAATGGCTCATTACAGCACAATCCACGATAAATTGTAAGTAGGCTCTTGAGCTTGTAAACTTCTAAGCTAGTCATATCATTAATGTTCTAATAAGTCAAACAGTCTTCAATAACATAATTTTTTTTGTGGAGTTTCTGTTCACATTTGGGCTTACCAACTATGAAAGGACAATGAGTATAAAAATCTCATATGCTATGGCTTTAATAGTATAAATGTACCTATCCTGAATTCTGAAATCACTTGAAAGAGGCTTCAACATGGAAACATAGAATCTACATTAGACTGGGGACCTTAATCCTCAACAGATTCTTTACTGACATTTTTGTATATAAACTATGATTATGCTTGTTTGACTAACATTGGAAAATCATATAAAATATCATTACATGAATTAATAAACAACACAAAAATAAGAAAAATGTTGATGTAACATATCTGATCCAACGGGACTCATTACTTATATATGAAAAGGTACTTGGTTTTTCAGTGTTAATTGGAACATCTTTTCCCAGATTTCCCCTGTAGATTCTGTCTTCCATGTCTGTAATGTTACTGAACAAAGCAGTATTAATCCCTGAATCATATGTAATTATAATGTTACTTAAGGAATAGGAAAAATCCCCAGTAAATCATCAGTTACAAATTATTATTACTAGCATCTCTCAATAAATAATATAGTCTATGGTTACATTATCAATAGTATAGAATGGTTATTTCTACTGTTTGATTTACTTCTATTGCAAACGTTGCTCCCTTAATCACCTACCTAAACAACTTCATACTAATCTCAAAGTGATAATAGTATTACTGTATGAAAAGTATTGTTTTAAAATTGTTATGATGAGTCACAATGACTAGGTGTCTGTTGGTGAAGCTGAGCAAGAGGTGATTTGAGGTACTCAGGTGGGAAATAAATGCAGACATTAGGGAGCAGCCGTTGTGTATGTTTGACAAAAGAGAGGCACACAGACAGATTTTTCTGCTAGATCTTGGCAGGTGGATGAGAAGGAAATACTCAACAAAACCAGTGAGGATATAAACTGAAGGTCCTGGGAATTAGTCTGGTGAAGCATTCAATGATGAACAATGAAGGAGCACTGAGGATGACTGTTCCTATGGAAGACCTAAACAAAAATGCCTATGGTGTCCTTATTGGAAGACTCTCATTTTACATAAACATACATTATGTTTATGAAAGGGGAGATAAACAATCAACGTAGATACATTTATATCCCCTAACAGAATTAAAAAAAAAAATCTTTAGCTGGTCAGAATCCACTTTTGCAAGAAAGTTAAAATTGAAACAGAAAATTTCAAAAATTATCAAAGGGTTGGGGAGAGAAGTAGGAAGAGAAAGAGAATAAAGGGGAAGAAAAGAAGAAAGGGTGGGAGATATGAAGAAAGGGAGAAAGGACAGAAAAAAATGAAAGAAGACAATAAAAAGTATATTTAGAGCATGCTTGTTATTTTGTTTGCTTCTAGCTCCCTCTGCTTTGCTGTGTAATATGACAGAACTTTTTATGCCGAATTCAGCAGCAAAATTTCTTTTATTCTCCCAATGTATTTAGCAAGTGACAGGCATGAATAGAAGATAGGACAGCAGGTTATGTGTAAGTGTACAGTTGTCTATTCCCCTTAGTCTTTACCATCTTGACTGTTTCTCAAAGGGCACAGCTCCTGACAGAGAATCCTGCTCATGAATGCTATTCTTCTCACTTCTAGTAATTATGCCCTCAATTGCTTCTCTAAGCCTAAACTTAATTACTGAAATGATCCACATGAGATACTTATCGACAACCATGTTGATTAAGCCAATTACATTTTGAGTCATTTTATTAATACCAAGAGTAGGTCCATGCCTCTAAAAAGTCTCTTTGTGCACAAGCTCAGGAGTACAGTGCTTTTAATGAGAAATTCACAATTAAATCAGTACTTGAAAATGGAGGTGCAAGTTATATTAAAGAAGGATTTGAGGTGGAATAATAACGTCTGCTTTTCTTGTGAAGCTTAGTAGTATTTTCCAGACAGTATATAACATGTTTGAACCATGTTCAAAATTAGGGATATTTCCAGAAGTGTTGCCTAGGCAAATGCGGCTGTAAGGGGTAGAAGACATACCAGTGACCATGGAGGCACAGAATAATGTTCGGACAGGATAACATTACCGGAGTCATTTGCTTTATAGTTGGGGTAATTTACTATCTCTTTCTCTTTCTTACAATATTTCTTAAAGGTTAAAATGATATTTTGTCTAAATTTCTCCTTTATTAAACCTGAATGTGATATATATGTATGTGTGTGTGTGTGTGTGTGTGTGTGTGTGTGTGTGTGTGTGTGTGTAATCTTGAGAAAGCAATTTAATGAAAGTTTGGTTTATTTGTCTCATAGTTCAATGATAAAATACATCCTAGCTGAGAGTTACACTGGCAAATCTTGAGGCAGTTATCCACATGGTTGCTGCTATGAAGAAGCAGAAGTAGATTCCAATGCTCAGTTTACTTTCTTTTTTTAATTCATTCTAGGACTCCCAGCAATGGGATGGTGTCACCTATGTTCAGGATTGCTCTTCTCATCTTTTTAACCTAATCTAGAAAATGTTTTATATATATATATATATATATATATATATATATATATATATATATATCCATAATTTAGTTTCTCTGGTGTTTTTGAATCTTCATTGATTAGCCAATAAATAGGAATCATTGCACATTGTCATTTTGTGGGGTTGTGGTAAGACACTGGTTTAACTATATTATCCAAAATCAGAAATAACAATAAAACTTTATCCAGCACAAAATCCTATTGGCTTGTTAGGATAAGTCACTATTATTTAAGGGTAATACTATTGTAACTTATTTATTTGTGAGACTTCAATCTATCAGATTATTTATTCCAAATTGTTAGATTTTGTTATGAATAAAATGAAGATGTCTATAAATAATTTAATGGCTAGCATGAGAAGTTTATGTGCAGTGAAGCACAAGCTTTTAGAATACAGTGTTCAAATGACTACAATTTCCCCATGATCGACACTCCCTTCTACCACCCATTGATGTCTCCTTATCCATATGAGGTTACAGAGAGATTCAAAGAAAAAGGAGTGATCAGATGAGATAAGTCCATTGAGTTTGAAGCAAAACTAGTAATTTAATTTAGATTTCACTTTCACAACACAAGCATAGAGGTTCAATATATTGAATATATTGGATATATGTGTGTGTGTGTGTGTGTGTGTGTGTGTGTATGCATATATATGGAGAGAGAGAATTGAATATATTGAATATTCACAAATAAATAACATTAAATATACCTATTAATATGTATGTTTAACAAACATGGACAACTATATCTATGAAGATAGGGTGTGCCTGAAAGAAGCAAGGGAAAAGGGTCCAGGATAATGTTTGGAGGAAGGCTCATGAAAGATACAAGACTGTATGTGTTTTCCTTGGCAAAGGGATGCACAGATGGATAACCATGGGAAATGCGAGAATGTGGCTCCAAGTCAATTACATGTTCCTTGTGTTAAAAAGATATTTCTGACCTATGGATTTTTGGCTAGAGGTACAGTATTTGGCTAGCATCCTTGAATCCCCATGACTGGTATTTAGATCTATAGGAAACAAACACAAACTGCAATCTTACTTAACACAATTTGAACAATTTCATCTAAAATCTTATTGTCAGGCTCCATAATTCTCACTGTGCTCCTACATTTCTATGTTACCTTAAAGTGTAGCCATAATGAATTTCCCAGATCATATCCTCTTGATAACTACTTCTAAATAATTTTATCCTAAAGGTTCAATAACTTATTGTAAAGAAAACCAGCCAAGACTGGAGAAGTTAATTATTGCCATTTATTCTTTAAATGAACCTGGCCTCCCCATGTGAATTGGCATTGAGATTTAGACTGAAACTCTAGCATATGGCTAGTCCGTGACTCTGAAGTTTATCTTCACTGCCTACATACCTGTCTGTATCACAGTCATTTTAGTTTTATTTTTCTCTCATCTTCTCACTGACTTAAATCAAGCATGTTTTTAAAACTAATGTGTTTGGAATTCTTAACAAAGTCAGAACTCTACTCTGATTACTCATGAAGTGTTATATTTTCTGCTTCATGCTTGTTGGTTTATTTGTTTGTTTTTTATTGTTGCTTCATAGATACATAAGGCAAGGAAGATTTTCTCTCCAAGTTCAATAAGCAGAAATAGCTTATCATGTAATTTTAAGGTAATACATTTTTTATTGGATATTTTATTCATTTACATTTCAAGTGTTATCCCCTTTCCAATTCCCCCAAAATCCCTATATAACCCCCCTCCTGTTTCTATGAGGATGTGCCCCTACCCATGTACTCACTCCCACCTTTCCACCCTCTCATTCTCCCATACTGTGGCATCGAACCTACATAGGACCAAGGGCCTCTTCTCCCACTGATGCCCAACAAGGCCAGTCCTCTGTAACATACAAGGCTGAAGCCATAGGTTCTTCTATGTGTACTCCTTGGTTGATGGTTAAGAACCTGGGAGCTCTGAGGAAAAAAAAGGTAGAACAAACACCAATGTAAGACATTGGTCTACCCTAGGAAAAGCCCTACTATGTCTGTAGATTTGGATTTTCCAGAACTCCACCTTCAGGTAATTTCTAAACAATGGAGTACTAACTACTCAGCTATTAAAACAATGAATTCATGAAATTCTTAGGCAAATGGATGGAAAATCATATTTTTTTTTAAAAAAAGTATAACTTGTTACAGATCTTTTCCAAATTTGTGGGTTGCCATTTTTTCCTATTGGCAGTGTCCTTTGCTTTACAGAATCTTTTCAATTTTATGAGGTCTCATTTATCAATTCTTGATCTGAGCCTTGGCGATTGGTGTTCTGTCAGGAAATGTTCCCCTGTGCCAATGTGCTGGAGGTTCTTTCCCATGTTCTTTTCTATTAGATTCACTATATCTGGTTTTATGTGGAGGTCCTGGATCCACTTGGACTTCATACATACAATGAGATAAAATGGATCAATTTGCATTCCTCTAAATGCAGACCATCAGTTGAACCAGCACCATATGTTGAAAATGCTGTCTTTTTTCGAGTGAATGGTTTTTAGCTCCTTTGTCAAAGATCAAGTGATCATAGGTGTATGGATTCATTTCTGGGTCTTCAATTCTATTATGTTGATCTTCCTCCCTGTCTCTGTAACAATAACATTTTTTTCTTATCACTATTGCTCTGTAGTATAGCTTGAAGTCAAGGACTCTATTGTCCTACTCAGAAGGGGAAAGAAAATAGTCCCAGAAAGTAGAGAGAGTGAGAGATCAAGGAGGAAGAGAGGAAGGAGAGGGAAAAAGGCCTGCCAGTTCAGATACTGGAAGAGATGGGGGAGAACTATAGAGGGACAGGAATTTGAAAGGAAGTGTGTAACATTGGGGGAGGGGGAAGTGGGGATAGCCACTAGAAAGTCAGATGCCAGGGACTCAATTGTTTCTTAGGACCCATCAGAGAGAACATTAGACAAAATACCCAACAAAGGGAAGATAGATCCTGTAAAGACCATATCCAATGGATAAGCATGGCCGCCAGTTAAGGGATGGGGTTGCCCATGCATCTCAAAAATATTAATCCAGAATTCCTCCTGTCAAAAAGGACTGCAGGAACAGAGCAGAGCAGAGAGTGAAGTAAGGGCCATCTAGAGACTTCCTCACTTAAGGATCTATCTCATCAGCAGACACCAAACCAAGACACTAAAGCCAAGAAGTATTCACTGGCAGGAGCCTGATGTAGCTGTCTCATGAGAGGCTCTGCCAGAGACTGACCAATACAGATGTAGATGCTTACACCCAACCATCAGACTGTGCACAGAGACCCCAGTAGAGGAGTTGTGACAAGGACTGAAGGAGCTAAAGGGGTTTGCATCCCCATAGGAAGAACAACATCAACCAATCAAACCCCAAAATCTCTTAGAGACTAAACCACCAACAAAAAAGTAGACATGGGAAGGGGGCCATGGCTCTAGTTGCTTATGTAGCAGAGGATGACCTTATTTGTCATCCATGGTAAGGGAGCCTCTTGGTCCTCTGGAGTCTAGATGACCCAGTGTACGGGAATGCTCAGGTGCTAAGCAGGAAGGGGTGGGTAGGAGGGGAGCATCCTCATAGAGGCAGGGAAAGGGGAGGGGATAGGGGGCTTGTGAAGGAGAAACTAGGAAGGGTAATAACATTAGAAATGTAAATAAATAAAATAACCAATAAAATTTAAAAAAGATAATATATATTTAATCCTGTAAGACTTGGTATGTAATACTTGTTTTATACATATAGAGTAGACTTTGATAGTATATTTCATGAGTCCTAACTTTTACTCATATATTTAGATCATCATCTAAACTGTCTTTACTTAACATTTATCTAAGTAATTATCTTCAAAAATTGAGTTGTAGCTTTATCTACAAGTTTTACAGCTATAAATATCATAAACAATGGAAAAATCACTAAAACACACTAGATAAGACAGCCATGTGCTTTATCTTTAGATGAACATAACTAATATTTATGTACCTTTTCATTAATATTGAATATCAACCAAAAAAGAATGGTCTCACCAACTTTGTTTCATGTACAAAATGATATTTAAGATGTTTAAGCTATTAAGGACTTCAGAAGAGTGAAAAACTGAAGTTTTAAACACAACAGTTACATTTTCTTAATGCCTGGGAGTGCCTAGTAATGAGGTGAACAACTGAATAGGTTAATAATACTCCTTTAAAATATATAATCTTTTGTGTTTTAATGAGTAGCATTTTTTATATCTTCTCATATCTTAAATTTAAGCCTTAGAAATAGTCAGTTAAAATTAAGTATCAGTCTTAGAAATGATTATAGGAGTTAATCAAAATTCGAATCAGTGACAATTTAACTATATTCTTTGTTCTGAGTTATGAATATTTAGACAAAGAAATATAAAGTCTACTGATAGGCATCATCAAACGCTTATCTTTTCATTTTATTATTTAACATTGTTCTTTAAATATTTTTTATTCAGTTAAATAATGATGACATTAAAGTTTTTATCTATTATGAAATACAGAATGTATGTGAAGATACTTATTCTGTAATACAATCTGTTAGAGGTACCACTTAGCTTTCTTTACTCATTCCAGGATTTTAAGAGGAAGATAACTGCAACAATGAAGTTTCTTCTGTTTGCTCTCTAGTAATATTCTGTTCATCATCATTCTCAGAGAGAAAGGAAAGATTAACTTGCCAGCTCAGCACACTACTTTACCACTCCCAAGCTCTCATAATTTTCACCATTGCTAAGCAGGTTCTATAATAGAAATAGAAATCAGAGTTGAGCAATGAGTTTTAATAGATTTATTGTTAGAGTGATTAATTTAAATTACGGACAATCTCAAATCAAATTATACTGCATTGTTAAGTGTGTGTGTGTGTGTGTGTGTGTGTGTGTGTGTATGTGTGTGTGTGTGTGTGTGTGTGTGTGTGTGTGCATGTGTGAGCCTGCGTACATGACACAGTACATCTGTAGATGTCACAGAACAACTGGTGGGAGTCATATCTCTTTGTTCATTCTGTGGCTTCTGTAACTCCAACTCTGGTGAGGAGACTTGAGTTCAGCCACATTTACTTTTCATATGTGAGTCGTCATAGTCACATTCTTATGAAGAAAATTTGGGCAAATGAATGACCAGTATTTACTAATAGGAATGCTATGAAGAAGGGAAATTTAAAATAAATAAAAAGGGTTAAGAAAACTTTTTTAAAACCCTGTTTTTAATAATGTTAATTAAAGAAGCAACAGGGAAATGAAATGGATGGTCTGAGAGACCCAAGAAAGAGCAGCAAAGAATTGCAACAGGGAGAATTCTAATAAGGCACAAAAGAAGGGACCAAAGCGCCACAACTGTTAGAACTATTCAGTAAAATTCCCCTCCTTATACCAGAATTATCAGAGCATAATAAATGTTTAAAACCTAAAAATAAATGTAATTTCAAAAAAAAAAAAAGAAATGAAGTACATCACGCATAAAAGTAACTTTTAAATAATATCATAGAACATTCCCAAGTGGTTGACATGAGCATGCAAGACATATTCATGATGGTGATTTTCAAGCACTGATTTTTGGGATTGGTACCATACAAAAAATACAACATATAATTTCTTAATAATATATAGTATATTGACATCATTTACTAAATATTTCTAATGTCTGCAATAGATTTTTTAAAGAATAACCAAAAATGTGAGAAAAGTTCTGGGTCATAGTAAACACAGTTCAACTCCAGCCCAAGGCTGAGCAGGTAAACATTAAGGATGTTTAATTCATATATTTATATTATTGTGATTGATGCACAAAATACTAAATTTGTCCATATAAAATGAGGTATGGAATAGTTAGGGGACAGTTTTCCTTAATTATACTTAAGCTCAGTTGAATATGTCTACCAGCTCAAACACTCATATATCACAATAAATTTCAAAGTATGTTTCCAGAGTTTTAAAATAGACGAGACACTGTCCTTTGTATATAATATTCTGTAAATAATGCCAATGAATTTCCTTCTTTTTTCTAAATGGTAACATGGGGACTGCTAATGGTAATTTTTACATATCTTCAAACCTTTGGTAACAAATATTTTACCTATGACTTCTATGAATGACTACTTTAGGTTTCATCTACAAAGAAAACCATGGTATTTGTCTGCACCTACCTACCATTTCACTTTTTATAATGATCTCCAGTTATGATCAAAGTCTACATTGTAGATGAACTCCACGTATGCCATTTTGTTGGCTTAGTAAACCAAGTTTTCTTAATTAATTGCACAATAACTGGAATAAAGACAAAAATTTAAAAAGAGGAATGTGTGCTAAGTATAAATACATTAAATATGTAACATGTTATGCTGGAAATGAAACAATCAAACATCTCAGTAGTGTGATTCCAGTAATATATTAGCAGATACTTATTGTACTAAAATACAACATTTAGGGAATGTTAGTATTTTTTTACATGCAAATCCACTTCTGTATTTACTGAAGGAAGGGAATTCAATGGTTCTCTTAGTGGGAATTATCATCCCAATAGTACAGAGATTTCTGCTAATCATATTTTAAGTAGGATAGAGTAACACCATAATTCAGAGATTTTCATTTTTCTGTTGAAAATATGTACTTATGAAAATGTTTATTTCACTTTGTAAATAATTATGAGTTAACTCTGAAATATTTTAAATTATTTCTATCTTTGTAAAAGAATTTTAAAATATTTTAAGTATATATTTATAGAGCTATTATATGTTTCTCTTCATAAATATATCATATTTTTACATATGAATAGAAACACACACATATATATGTATATATACACACATATATCAACCCTCATATACCTATTAATTTGTGGATAAAAGATGAATAAAATTGAACCTAGGTAGTCAGTGGATTTAGATACACTTTGGCTTATTTCCGTCTCAGCAGCAGGAAGCTGAAACACCCCTCCTCTAGACTCTAAAATTCATGATGATGTACCCTGCTGAATTCACCTTATAAAATATTTCTAATTTCACCCTAGTACCTGATCTTATCTGACTGACTGAGCCATCCCATTTCTAACAAAGAATTTATGGTACAAATGATTTCACAACCTTGTCAAGTAACTGAATCAGCCCTCAACATTGAGCCTACATTTCAAAGATTCTATGATCCTCTTTGTGTTTTTCATAACTCAAGTGCCCCAAGGAGCTCCGTGTCCATGCCTATATGTTCTTCTTGGGAAAGTGGATTTGTAAACAGATTAAATGTGTGGTAAAGTTCATTAGTTTCTACAATTAGAGCGATTTAGAATGATGATATAATATAGCTGGAACGATGTCTCAACAATTAAGAACAGGTGTTAATTTTGAAAAGGACATAAATTCAATGCCCAGTATCTATATCATGCAGCTCTTAATGGCACATAAGTTGAGTTCAGGAGTACCTGACATTTCTGACTTCCATGGGAATTATCACTTATGTGTACAGATACACAACCACAAACATATACCTAAAAATGTATTAAAATCTAAAATATATCACAGTAGATATGACTGAAAGACAAGAAAATGGTAGATTTGTAACATTTAAGGGCAACATGTTCAAAAGAAGCTATAGGCCAGGTAGGTTACACAGATTTCAGCTCTAGGGAGGTTGAAACAGGTAATTACAAGTTTAAGACTAGACTTTTTACGCAGCAAAACTCTGTAACAAAACAAAATCAAAGAAAACAACATAACTTGCTTCTACATTTCTGATTACTTACCTAGGAGACACTGTGAACAAGTGAATGTAAATGTACATCAGTTACACTAGCAGATAAGGAGTGCATCTTTTGCTTTGCTCAAAATCTAGTTCTATGGTCTGCCGAGAATTTGAAAGATAATGCACAAACCATTGCTATTATGTAACAAAGTTATGTCAGCAAAGTAACTATGGTCTTCCTTAAAACTCCTTGTAACCTTAGTTGTGTATACAAACATCTTATCCCAGATAGGGAACTGTTTTCAAACGCAAATGTTAATTCCATTGAGTACTGGAATGGCAAAGCTGTATGTACATGAGAGCAAGAGAACATGGGCATCTCATACAGGTGTTGTGAGGCAAAGCTCACCCCATTTTGTATGAGGACTCACAGAAACTCTATCTAGAGTGCTCTGCAGATCCTGCAGGTGCTAAAAAAAAATTTTGAGTTTCCTCTAGCAGCTCATTACCACTCTGATAACCTTGGAGAAAGTATTTTGTTTTGGTTTGGTTTGGTTTTGGTTGGGTGTTTGGGTGTCTGTCTGTCTGTCAGTCTGTCTGTCTGTCTGTCTGTCTGTCTGTCTGTCTGACTGTGAAATCCATGTACTGATATCAGGCAATGAGGAGGATGAAGGAGGTTGACTTAGATGATGAAGACTTTGTGAGGAACCTCTAAGGCATACTTTATTTACCAGTACTCAGGCTGCCAGGCAAAGAACAGCAAACAGGTCCCCAGGACATACTGCCACAGAGAGATGGCACATGGGGAAAAACCAACATATGTGTAGACTATCACACAGACTTGTAGAAAAATGTAGACAGGTTACCTAAGATAAAGTATTCAGGATTTTGACCTCAAGGCCATATTTATACAAAAATCACACAAAATGGCATTCTACTAAAATAGTTAAATTATAGTTTGCATGACTCTTTTCTTTGGGGTTCCCTAGACATCTGGTGTGAGCCATTTGCTGACTACTCAACACACCAAGATGTCAAATGTTAGGTATGCTTTACTGACTCATAAAGAGTATTCATATCAAAGCTACTTTGGTTCAAACAGAAACAGATCCTTCAGCCTGTTATATTTTCATGAAACAATTTAACAAGCATTAGTTCACCTCACATGTTTCTTAGGTCATTTTTATGTTTATTTGTTCATTCTTAAATGTTTCTTATTTGCTTCTTAATTGTTACTTCATTTTTCCTTGGTGAAATCCATGTCCCTAATTTATAATCATTATGTGCCATTGGTCTGTCCATGTTTTCTGACACCTTGTGGCACTTTTCTTGAAAGATAAATGTATCTCGTTCTTGTTTTCCATTTCTTTTAAAATATCTAACTTGTTCATATGTTTGGCCATTCTGTGATGTCCTGTGATATTTCTATATGGTTGCTGCAATGTCTTATAAGTCATCTCTTATTCTGTAAGCATCCCATGTCTAGTTAATATCTGCCTTTCAGGTTTATCTTGTCAAGCAGTGAACTCTGTCTTCCATTTTCTTTTGTATTCTTTTAATTTTTTCTCCATTTCATACTATCTGCCCTGATCAAAACTACTTCCCTTTATCCAATGTGGCATTTGTTCTCACTTTCAAGTTTCTTGGCAATCTCTGGTAAATTTTCATTCTGTTTGAGTTATTTCTGATTTTATGCTGTGTAGGCTAACTTGATTTTTAGTACCACTCTCTGCAAATCCTATCAATTTCGTTATATTGTTTCCATTCTGTTCTAAGAGCTTTTTAAAATTTCTCTCTTGATTTATTACTTGATCAATTGACATTCATAACTACATTCTTTAATTTTCATCTACACTTCTTTTCTTTTTTTTTCTCTACTATTTAGGACAAGGGAAAGGACTGGGGATTAAATAGAAACTTCCAGAAAGCTGAATTTTATCAGGCCTGAATAGAATTTTGTTGATCCTAATTTTTTTTCTAATTGGTTAATAGTATAAAGTACCTAGGTATGAGTTCAGCTTTTAACATGTTGGTATCTGTTTTGTGACATAGAAGATGATCTATTCCAGTGAATGTTCTGTGAGTTAGTGACACAGATGTCTCTCAGCATCTATTACATAGAACACACCTAATATTCCTGCTAAGATCATTAAGTGAAGGATTCACTGCCCTTGCTCTTTATTAGCTGATTTCTTTTAAATTTCTATTTTTTGAAAGTGGATTGCTAAGGCCTCCTGCTCCTACTAGCATAACAGGAGAGTGCATCCCCTCTTTAAGCACTATATGCACTAATGTGTGTGCTTTAGTATGACATGAAGAGTTCTTATTCCCTACAGCTAAATCTACCTTTTCATTATGTAATAGCTTTATGTATTTCTTATGGCATGTTTTTACTGGATATCTTATATGATATTTGTGTGGTTAGTTTTATATTCTTTTAGATTCCATTCATGTGGAATATCTCCTTCCATCTTTTTTGAATAAAGGTTACAAACATGAGAAAGGAAAAAAAATGGCCATAAGAAATCTCTCTTTTGCACTCTACCTTTATCAGCTTTTAGAATTTCATGAAAACCAGTTACAAAATCTTTGCAGCATACGATATATTTATTATTTTGTTTAGCCCTCATGTTAAATGCAGTTGTAATTGGTATACCATTTTTACACTATCAGCACCTATTCTTACTCTGAATTTGTTAGTATAATTATTCATAACTGTAAGCTTCTTGACTCTCATTTTTTTCCTTTAACACTGACAATGTTATTTCAGTCTGAGGAATTCTCTTCAGCATTTCTCACAGGAAAGGTCTAATAAGAGTTACTGTATTACCATCTGTTTGTACATTAAAGTCTTAATCTGCTTCATTTTTAAAAGATTGTTTTCTTGGGAAGTATCATTTAGCACAACTTTCTGCATTCTCCTTAAGTATTATTGAATTCCACATACCTGTCTCTTGACCTGTATGACATAAAGTCTTTTCTCTTCTTGTTTCACGGACTACTTGTGGACTTGATTTCATGCCTTTCCTGCTTCAGCCTGAGTGATATTAAGGTTATCAGCATGTGTTACCATGCTCATCTCTTTACATACTTCAGTAAGTATGTAAATCACTTACCATATCTCCTTTCTCAGGTTCCCCTTCCCCCTCCCAAAAAAAAAGAAAAAAAAGAAGTAAAGAAAGAAAGAAAGAAAGAAAGAAAGAAAGAAAGAAAAAGAAAAAAAACTAAAACAAACCCCTATTCCCTCCCTGCTCCCTGCTCACCACTTCACCCCCTCCTGCTTACTGGCCCTGGTATTCCCCTACACTGGGGCATAGAATCTTCACCAGCCCAAGGGCCTCTCCTCCCATTGATGACCAACTTGGCCATTCTCTGCCTACATATGCTGCTGGAGCCATTAGTCCTACCATGTGTACTCTTTTGTTGGTGGTTTAGTTCCTGAGAGCTCTGAGGGTACTAGTTAGTTCGTATTGTTGTTCGTCCTAAGGGGCTGCAAACGCTTCAGCTCCTTGGGTCCTTTCTCTAGCTCCTTCATTGGGGACCCTGTACTCAGTCCAATGGATGGCTGTGAGCCTCTACTTCTGTATTAGTCGAGTACTGTCAGAGCCTCTCAGGAGACAGCTGTATCAGGCTCCAGTCAGCCAGCACTTGCTGGTATCCACAATAGTGTCTAGATTTGATGATTGAATATGGGAAGGATTCCCAAAAGATCAGAATACACAAAGTACAAACCGCAAACCATAAGAAACTCAAGAAGGAAGACCAAAATGTGGATACTTGGTTCCTTCTTAAAAGGGGGAACAAAATACCCATGGAAGGAATTGTAGAGACTAACTATGGAGCAGAGACTAAAGGAAGGCATACTCCTTTAAAACAAAGTATCTTGTAATCTCCATGGAGCAACTAAAATTTAAGATATGAGTGTATATATATATATATATGACTGTTCATTCAGGACTACATATTACATAGGGTCTTCTATTTTTGCTGGGACATCTACGGGGTCTAGAATGTTACATTTAATGAGGGACAGGAAAGGTGAAAGAGTTAATATTACATGTAACAAATCAAATCTTATACTATCACCAATCCCTGAAGATAAAAACTATTTCTATCGCATGTCAACTGGGATGTTTGGATGTGAGATGAGTTAGGAAAGAGATATCAGTGATATTGTCACCCAAGACAGTTCACATTGACTTGAGAATGTGTGAACATGGAGAGAATGCTTAATTACTGAAAAAATGTACAGATGAGTCATTTCAATGTCTTTTGGGGTTTTTTTCTATCCTTATGGTTTTCCTCTTTTAAGACTTCATAAAAAAAAAAAACTATTGAGAATAAGATGAAAGGAAGGAGACGAACATCTTTGTAAAGTACTATGTGGTCTTACAATCTGCATTTTGAAAGGTACGTGGCTGGTAATGAGGGAGTAGCAAAATGCAGCAATGACTGCTTTGTGGCCTTTTTATAGGATTATATTTATATTATCTAGAAGATTTAAAACATAGACATGTTTTCTTGTGCTATGCATTCTATTTTCTCAAATGGAAATTTGCTTTTCTAACTGTCACTAAGCCTTTGGGGACCTCCAAAGATAAGTTGGAAAGTTACATGCCGTTCTCACATGTAAGAAGACATTTGCTATATTTTTGTGTGAATAGAAGAAATATTATTTAATAATTCATATGTCTGAACAAGAGTTTTCTAGCAAGTTGTTTTATATTAGGGAATAATCGATTTAAATAAGTTTTCTAATATCTTCCCAAAGGAAACAAGACAATTTTCTTATATTTGCCATAAAGTAACAAGAAAGTTAAGAGAGCTCAGTGTCAAAATTAATGTGTATTTGAAATTTAAACCCCTTTTTCCCACCTTTATTGCTCTTTAATCTTCTCCCTAACTTTCTCTAATATTCCTTCCCTTAGCATTTCTAAATAAAACTCCTTAAAGTTTATTTTATTTACTCACTTTCATATTTTTTGTGTGTGTATGAACTAAAAAGTAATTTTATTACTTTCATGTGAATTTCATACATGTAAATGCCTTGAGCCTCCCTGCATTGGGGCAGAATAGTGGTGGAGTCACAGAGTAGGACTCTGGTGATGGCTTTAAAGTCTGAGGGTTAGGGCTCTCTACCTCTCTAATTGTACTGAAATGCTGATGATAACTTCTAAAACTTCCTAATGTCCTAAAAACTTTCCTGCTCTTTCTGAGGGTAAAAGATTGCTGGCTTCCCTGATTAACAGAGGATTAAGCAATGCAGCCTTTGTTCTATCTCATTAGGAACTGCTGGGCTCTAACTTTCAGCCAACAGGTCTGAAGTCTCAGGAAGTAAAAAAGGACACTTAGAAAAGTGGTTATGCCGGGTGGTGATGGCGCATGCCATTAATTCCAGCACTTGGGAGGCAGAGGCAGAGGCAGAGGCAGGTGGATTTCTGAGTTCGAGGCCAGCCTGGTCTACAGAGTGAGTTCTAGGACAGCCAGGGCTACATAGAGAAACCCTATCTCAAAAAAAAAAAAAAAAAAAAAAAAAAAAAAAAAAAAAAAAAAAAAAGAAAGGAAGAAAAGAAAGAAAAAGAAAGGAAGGAAGGAAGGAAGGAAGGAAAAGAAAAGTGGTTATACCCAAATGATGCTCCAACATGCAATAAGGACACATGCTCCACCATGTTCATAGCAGCCTTATTTATAATAGCCAGAAACTGGAAACAACCCAGATGTCCCTCAACAGGGGAATGAATACAGAAAATGTGGTACATCTACACAATGGAGTACTACTCAGCTATTAAAAACAATGAATTTATGAAATTCTTAGGGAAATTGATGGACCTGGAGAATATCATCCTGAATGGGGTAACCCAAGCGCAATAGAACACACATGGTATGCATTCTCTGATAAACGAATACTAGCCCAGAAGCTTGGAATACCCAAAATACAATCCACAAACCACAAGAAACTCAAGAAGAAGGAAGACCAAAGTGTGAATACCTCATTCCTTCTTAAAAAGGGAACAAAATACCCATGGAAGGAGTTGCAGTGATAAACTATGGAGCAGAGACTGAAAGAAGGACAATCCAGAGACTCCTCTACCTGGGAATCTTCCCATAGTCAATCGTCAAATACAGACACTATTGTGGATGCCAGCAAGTGCTGGCTGACTGGAGCCTGATATAGCTGTCTCCTGAGAGGATCTGACAGTGCCAGACTAATACAGAAGTAAAAGCTCACAGCCATCCATTGGACTGAGTACAGGGTCCCCAATGAAGGAGCTAGAGAAAGGACCCAAGGAGCTGAAGGGTTTGCAGCCCCTTAGGACGAAGAACAATATGAACCAAATAGTACCCTCAGAGCTCCCAGGGACTAAAACTCCAACCAAAGAGTACACATGGTGGGACTAATGGCTCCAGCAGCATATGTAGCAGAGGACGGCCTAATTGGTCATCAATGAGAGGAGAGACCCTTGGTCCTATGAAGGTTCCATGCCCCAGTGTAGGGGAATGCCAGGGCCAGGAATTGGGAGAGGGTGGGATGGTGAGCAAGGGGTGGGGGGAACATGGTTTTTTAATTTAATTTAATTTTTTTTCAGAGGGGAAACCGGGAAAGGAGATATCATATGACATGTAAATAAAGAAAATATCTAATAAAATTAATCTGAATAGAAAGTTGTAAAAAGTAAAAAATTTCTACTCTATAGATCCTCCTCATCTCTTTGTCCTCATTACTTATACATCTTTCAGAATACAAGATCACCTGTTACAATGTTCATCACAAGTTCACACAAAAAAAATCAAATCATAAATTGAAATAGAAGTTTACAACAGCTAACGTTTACATGCATATCATTAGGAGTAATTATCTGGCTAAACAGCCATCACCTGTCTCAGCTACACAGGTTCACCAAAGGTTTAAAACTATAACTTGTTATTAGTAAAGTTTTGTATAGTTAAACCTAGTTGATATTTTTTTCTACTCTCCTAACACCTATAATAAATCATTAGTTCCCTTTTCATGACCTTTGGTTAATTGTTTTACAACCTCTTAGAATGTGCTCTGAGTAGGAGAAAGTCTGGTTACCATCTAAGAGCAATTAACTGCTGACACTTGGGAGACTGGCAGCGTTCTCATTGTAGCTTTGACTATCAGTAAAGGACCTATTAGCAGTCCCGTTATAAAAGAGCTTACTAATCACACATATAATTTTATGAATTCTTATAGGACCATCATTAAGACTTAAGTCATCTATTTGCCTATATAGCATTACTACAAGACAGTACATCTTCATGGAACTACAGAGATCTGCTCCAAAAGGGTGTGCTACTACTTAGTGATTGTTATATATGTTTAATAATAACAGAAAAAGCATATTAATAGCAGGAATCTTTTCTAAAATTAGTCCCTTACAGCCTTGTTTAATAAGGGCACACCTGTCACAGATTATATAATAATCTGAAGCAGGCCATTTCAGGATGACCACCTGCTAGTTATTAGCTTATCCCATTATGGCTCCTGACAATGTAAACATTGTACCTTGGTTATATAGCTCCTCTCCAGCTTATCCGGATCCTTCCCACTCTCCCTCCCAATGTTATGTCCTCCTTTATCTGTTTGGTTATTTTACTGTGGAAGTCCAATTAGTGTTCCCAATATATGCGTTGGGCATGGGGACATTCACCAGGGTATGTCCTGGAATGTAGTGATTTTTAAACATTTATGTGGGTTCTTCAGCTTTCTGACTTCTCTGGTGAGAGTTTTCATGTGTTATTGGTACTTTTATGTTCTTTCATTGCATTAGTCCTCCACATATATTAAACATAATATTTTGGGTAGAAGGGAACTCCTATTTTCTTTTCTTTTTTTTTTCTTTTTTCTTTTTAACATGTTTTTCTTTAAAATTTATTCAATGCAACTCAGTCTCCAACATCACTGGGGTGGCTGACCACGCCCACAACCAAAGCTGCCTCTAAACTGGAATTCAGTTGCTGAACCAGCCTCAGCCTTGGCTTTCTTGTCAGCTCCAGGTGGCACAGCGCTCCTTCTGTAGGTGTCTCTGTCGGCCTCCCCTCTTGTGAATCTTGCAGGCTGCTCACCCTCTGGACCTTTGGGCCGAGGCCTGCCAGTCTCCGGATGGCTGCGGTGCAGGGTGGCATGCACTATCTCCGAGGTAGGTGCAGGTAATGTCGGAGATACTGGATGCCCTCATTCGTGAGGTACCAGTAGAAGTGTCTCCAAGCAAACTGCTCCTTCACGCAGCCCCGAGACTTGAGAGACTGCACGGCCTTCCTGACATGAAGGTTGGGCACATTCTCGTCCGCCAGCTCGGGGTGTTTGGGCATGTGGACGTCCTTTTTGGCGACCATCATGCCTTCCTTAAAGAGGAGCTCATAGATGGTGATCCGATTCTTCTTAGGCATCAACATCGCGGCGGCTGCAGGGTCCCAGGCAGAGGCTGGAAAGGCAGAACTCCTATTTTCATCAGCTACAGTGTTCTATAGCTCTTCCTGGACTACAATAGACTATCAGATTTGCCTTGATTTTGATGATATCAAGAACACTAAGAAGTATCAGTACAATTCATGGGATATTCTTCTATGGTCAATTATCTGACATCCTCTGGTAGTTATTTGTGATTTATGAAGAAAACTCACAGTGATCATCATGATCCATTTTTATTAGAGTATTTGAAGGTTACATAGAATCAATAGATATCACTGCTGACATAAATTGTGTTACTGGTTAAACTTGTCTTTCGTTGTAATGTGCAGAGAATGTGTGTAAGTTTAGAGAGTAAGAGTGATGCTAGTCTTCATTGTCATCTTGATTGTAATTGGAATCACTTTGGGGAAGAGACTCAGAGTAGGTCCATGACGATGTTCCAAGAGAGCTTTAACAGAGTGGGCCTACTCTGGATGTTGGTTATAATATCCCACAGTCTGTGGTACCCCTCTGATATGAAGGAGAAACTGGATTGACCATATTTATTGTTCTTTCCTTCATAACTGCACATGCAACAAGACCAGCTAGATTCTTAACACTTCCGGCATTATGACTTCCCACGGAGACAGAATGAACTTACAATAAAAGCTTAATCAAGATAAACCTTTGCTTTTGCTGTTTTTATCACCTATTTTGACGTAGCAACAAGCACAGTTATTACTGAAGGTAGATTTATCAAGTTCCTTGACTTTATGTAACATCATTCTCAGAATTGAAATTTTTGTTCGATGAGTGACACAAACTAAGACTCCCTAAAAATGAAACCCATAGTATTCAGAAAGTAAATATTTCAAAACTCAAAGATCCCTCCTCAAGTATACATAACATTAAAGAACATCATGTACAGGAGACTCTGCAACCCAAAGAGCTGGCTGAGAGTTCTACAGGGAGTGCAGGAGATTGAGCTTTGTGAGTAATCACCCATAAAGCAGTGAGCTTTGCAGTTATGCAGACTCATTATAGACATCCATGTTCTTGTATATGACCTATATTTCTGTCATTAACCACAGTAAACACACCAGCTCATCAAACTAGATCAGGTGAAAGGCCTTTGTTGGTCTGCTGATAGTAGCCTATCTGTCCTCAAGAGACATTCGTTTTGTACGTAATTGATTGGAATTCTGTACATAGAATCTACTCTATTCGTCATAGTCAATATTTAATTGAAACTTCAGTGATTTGTGGCTATTTGTTTCAAACTGGTTTATCAATTAATACCATATCCATTTTCATAGTTATGGTTTCTGTTCAAATTGTTAAAGCTCCTGCAATGACAATGTTCTCTACTTTTCCTGCATTCTCACATGCTTTCCTTACCCATTAACCTCTTTAATCAATATTTTACTTTATTAGTATTACATAAAGATTCAGATTCATATTGTACATTTCCCTCTAAGTACTAGAATAGCTGTGTTTTCAAAGCAAGGCCTAATTTTAAGTCTGCAAAATGTTATAATAATCAAATTCATGAATGATTTTATATGATTTATAAAAGGAATTAAATATATTTCTGAAAATTCAAAAAATATCACCAAAGCCTATCAGCTCTTACCTTTGCTGAAAGTTTAAAAAAAAAAAA
>JADRCD010083295.1:0-20251 GCA_019843815.1 Montemys delectorum | reverse complement strand
ACACACACACACACACACACACACACACACACACACACAAATACATACACACAGATACACACAGAGAGAGATGTTATATGATAATCTATATTACATCTCATATTTATATAGAATTTTCTTTTTTGTTAAATTCTAATTTCAAAAATGTTAGTATTAAAAGCTTTACAAATAAATAAATACAAAGGTCACACACCATAATTCCTTGATATCTATTTTTTAAACTTTTATTGCATTATGATGAGAAAAGTTACATAATTTCAATTTATGTGAATTTGTTAACATTTAAAAATATATTTTAAGTAAATAGAATTAAATTACATTCTTGTTTCCCTTTTGTACCCCCACTCCTCCCAGATACCCCCCTTCAATACCTACAATATCTTTTCTGTCATATTCCTTAAAATTTATAAAATATTATAACAATAAAAATAAGTATTATAAAAGTTGTTTGATATAAAACAATCAATTTACTGGCCCATTACATTGGAAATCTTCACTCTCTTCTATGCCTATTATCCTTAGGTTTGGTCTTCTCATTCCATCCTGGATTTTCTGGATGTTTTGGGTTAGGAGCTTTTTGCTTTTTGCATTTTCTTTGACTGTTGTGTCAATGTTTTTTATGGTATTTTCTGCCCCTGAGATTTTCTTTTCTATCTCTTATATTCTGATGATTATGTTTGCATCTATGATTCCTGATTTTTTTCTAGGTTTTGTATGGCCAGGGTTGTCTCTCTTTCTGTTTTCTTTATTGTTTCTATTTCCATTTTTAGATTCTGGATGGTTTTGCTCATTTCCTTCACCTGTTTGATTGTGTTTTCCTGTAGTTCTTTAAGGGATTTTTGTGTTTCCTCTTGAAGGGCTTCTAGCTGTTTACCTGTGTTCTCTTGTATTTCTTTGAGGGTGCTATTTATGTCTTTCTTAAAGTCCTGTATCATCACCATGAGAAGTGATTTTTATATCAAAATCTTGCTTTTCTGGTGTAATAGTGTCCAGGACTTGCTATGGTGGGAGAATTGGGTTCTGGTGATTCTAAGTGACGTTGGTTTGTGTTGTTTATTTTCTTAAGCTTGCACTCTGCCATCTGGTTATCTCTAGTTCTGCCTGCCCTTGCTAAATCTGACTGGAGCCTGTCCTTCCTGTGATCCTGGTTGTGTCAGAACTCCTCAGAGTCAAGCTATCTCTGTGATTCTGGGATCCAGTGATCCTAGGCTTGTTAGATCACCTGGGAGTGGGGCTTCCTCTGTGTGTTGTGGGCCTGGCTGCGGAGCTTGCATCCAAGGTCTGCTCAGGACACCAACCCAAGTAGACTGGAAGGAACCTGAGTCACTGGGCTGGTGGAGTTCCTGTGTGCTGTCCTGTTGGTCCCAGATACTCCCAGTGTTGGGACTGATGTTGGTTCCTCCTCACCTCTGATCCTGGGTGTGTTAGGGCACCTGGGAGAGGAGCTTCCACTGGGTGTTATGGGACTGGCTGCAGAGCTTGGGCCCAAGGTCTGTTCTGGACTCCAGCCCAAACAGCTTGATATTTATTTTAACTATAGAATTTCATTGAGTTTTGTAGACTTAGGTTCTGGTTAATATTAAAGCACTTCTGAGTAACTTAAATTATTTGTAGTAGAAAGTAAAAATAAAGGCTCCCAGTTCTGACCAAGCCAGTTCTGTAAGTACATTGTCACAAAAGACATCAGCAACTTTTAAAATTAAATGTAAAAAAAATGAAAAAATAATCAATTCAGTAAATTGAAGAGAAAAATATTATTTTTAGAAAACCAGAAGAAGCAGATCTTTCATCCCTTGAAACCATTTTAACAGTTTTCCATGCCAAATAAATTTGTCACCTGCTGATTCAGACTAATCCTAATTGAAAGTGCATATTACTTTGCCCTTCAAAATTGAAAGATTGAATTTCAGTCTTGCCAAAACTTCTTGAAAAGTACATATGTAAATAAAATCAGGAAAGTCTTAAACAGAATAAATGATCAAATAAAATTAAAAGAAAGATGTCAGTTTTTTTTGCTCTAAAAGTAAGTTGTAATTTTAATATTTTCAATATAAAGTAGGAAAACCTTAATGTGTATTTCTCCCTGGGAAAGAGTTTACTAAAATGAATTTTCGACCTGCAAATTGGGGATTCACCTACACAACATTCAAATTGTGAAGTAATTTAGGTGATACAAATCACTTTATTTCCAAATCTGTGCATTAGTTTTAATGAAATATGGCAGTTTATTCTTCACTTACCAAATGAATGATAAAATGAATTTACATGCTCACTTTCCAATTTCCCATGGCCCTAGAAATCCTAAGGCTATTTTCTATGCTCAGAGTCTAAGTGACAATTGTGAAGTAGCAAACTGGCAGACACATTTTATTTTTAAAATCTTATCACCATGTTCAATTCCTGACACAATTTCTACTTTCTTCTATCTCCCACATGAAGTCCAGTGGCTTAATGGCCCAATATTAAATCCTTTTTTTGTTTTTCACTTACGTGCCAAGCTGAGAACAGCCCAGTAAAGTTTCCCAATTGTTTGTAGGAGTAAGAAAGGGTCCTGCAAACTGAGTTGCCCATGCAGTCTGTGTTACTCTTGTTCCTATAAGTGTACAGTGCATCTATTCTTCTGTTGAGAACATCTGGGTTGATTCCAGTTTCTGGCTATTATAAATAAGGCTGCTATGAACATGGTGGAGCATGTGTCCTTTTTACATGATGGAGCATCTTGTGGGTATATGCCCAGGAGTGGTATGGCTGGGTCCTCTGGTAGAGCTATGTCCAATTTCCAGAGGAACCGCCAAACTGATTTCCAGAGTGGTTGTACCAGTTTGCAATACCACCAGCAATGAAGGAGTGTTCCTCTTTCTCCACAACCTCTCCAGCATCTGCTGTCACCTGAGTCTTTTATCCTAGCCAATCTGACTGGTGTGAGGTGGTATCTCACAGTTGTTTTGATTTGCATTTCCCTGATGACTAAGGATGTTGAGCATTTCTTTAGGTGCTTCTCAGCCATTCAGTGTTCATAAGTTGAGAATTCTTTGTTTAGCTCTGTACCCCATTTTTTAATAGGGTTATTTGGTTCTCTAGAGTCTAACTTCTTGAGTTCTTTGTATACATTGAATATTAGCCCTCTATCAGATATAGGGTTGGTAAAGATCTTTTCCCAAATTGTTGGTTGCCATTTTGTCCTATTGACAGTGTCTTTTGCCTTACAGAAGCTTTGCAACTTTATGAGGTCCCATTTGTCAATTCTTGACCTTAGAGCAGAAGCTATTGGCATTCTCTTAAGGAAATCTACACAATGGAGTACTACTCAGCTATTAAAAACAATGAATTTATGAAATTCTTAGGGAAATGGATGGATCTGGAGAGTATCATCCTGAGTGAGGTAACACAATCACAAAAGAACACACATGGTATGCACTCTCTGATAAGTGGTTATTAGCCCAGAAGTTCAGAATACAAGAAGAACAACCCACAAACCACAAGAAACTCAAGAAGAAGGAAGACCAAAATGTGGACATTTCATTCCTTCTTAAAAGGGGGAATCAAATACCCATGGAGGGAGTTGCAGAGACTAAATATGGAGAAGAGACTGAAGGAAGGACAAGCCAGTTTGATATAGCTGTCTCCTGAAAGGCTCTGACAATACCTGACTAATACAGATGTAGAGGCTCACAGCCATCCATTGAACTGAGTACACGGTCCCCAATGAAGGAATTAGAGAAAGGTTCTATGGATCTGGAGGGTTTACAGCCCCTTAGGACGAACAACAATATGAACTATCTAGTACCCTCAGAGCTCCCAGGGACCCAACCGCCAACCAAGGACTATACATGGTGAAACTGATTGTTTTGGCAACATGTGTATAGTAGAGAATTGCAAAGCTGATCATCAATAGGAGGAAGGTCCTCCGCACTTTGAAGGTTCTGTGTCCCAGTATGGGAGAGGGTGGGGTGACAGGCATGGGGATGAGGGAGGCAACAGGAGTTTGTTCTTGTTGTTTTGGTTTGTTTGTTTGTTTTTTGGAGGAGAAACTAGGAAAGGAGAAACTTACATGTAAATAAAGAACATACCTAATTTAAAAAAAAAAAGAGTACAGTGCAGAGTGAGTGGTGATCAGCCAAGGCTGCTGAGTACCCACTGAGCCAGGATGCGTGAGTAAGGCTGCTGATTTAAGCCTGAGTGGATTGAGTTCCATATAAAAAGGTAGCATGAGGAGTAGAAAATAACATAGACACTTGGAGCAGAGATTTAATGGGGAGGGACCCTACTCAGGTTTAGAAAAGAAAAAGAACATAATAGGAATTAAAGAAAATTGGTCCAGTAGCAATTAATTATTAGTTCAAGGTGAATTTGGAGAATAAACAATTTTGTTCTATAAATTTATTTTCAAATTTGAATACTGGACAAACTAGTATATATATATTGGATTTGCAGTGTAATTACTCATGGTAGCTCTTATATTTTACATACATATATACATACATATATGTATATACACACACTTATATATATGTAAAATATGGCATATTTTACAGCCTTAACTGCAGATTTCAGAACCATGGAATATTATTTGGAGCAAGACTAATAAATATTCACATTAAGTGCAGTAAATAAAATTATGAAATTTGTGTCAGGTTAGGTCATGCATCTTAAGTGATCTACAAAAATATTTCAGGTTTTATGAATTTTAGGACAACAGGTGAAACACCTGGCATCTAAGGTAATTCAGATATTACAGGAAAATAATAGAGTGGAAGATTCACTGTAGTGAGTACAAAGGCTAAACCTTTGTTGGCCTAGCTGAGGTGAAATCATAAATCTGACAAATAGGCATGTCCAGCAAAACCTGCAAGGTCTAAGGAAATTATTAAGGAAGATAAATCCTCCCTCATTCTCTAGGTAATTGTCCAGGATTTATGCTGGGTTCTAATTCATCTTGATTCTATTGCTATTACTTTAAAATATTTAGATGGAAAATATAACATTATCCTTTCTGAGCACATAATAACAGGGATCTGCCAAACTGGAGTGGAAGTGTGCAGAAGACAGGGCAAGCAGTGTGAAGAGCCACAATGAGTAATTACACTGCAAACCCAATTTTGTGGCAACAGTACCCGAGTGGCTGTCCAGTTTATGTTACACAGTAGTCTCCAGTAGATACAAGACACAAAGGTGTTATCATTTCCAGAAATAGAACAAGAACTGGCAGAAAACATAGAACTTAGGGAAAGCACTGGTTTAAAATAGGAATTTTATACAGTCAAATACTTCAGATAATTTAGCTGTACGGTAAAGCATGATCCACATCTTCATGTGTGATCTGCTTATTCATGAAACCCATGGCTTAAAACCACTGACTCAGGTTTTGTTTCATGGTTCCTAAAACCACAATTTCAGCCCTATATATTTAACTCCTATTTTTGTACGAATAGCTTAGTTTCATTCCATCTGCATTCCAAAATTGAATGTTTATCCAATTCTTTTAGAGCAGTATTATTAAATACCATATTAACTGGACAGAATCTTCCTTGCCTTCAAAAAAATACTATAAAGGGAGGTGGATTAAAAGTTGGAGGGCTTCATGTTCTTCTAAGGATGAGAGTTCTCATCCTGTCAGCCATCTGTAATTCTAGCTCTAAGATAAATTGGATTCCTCGGCCAATTCCAAGAGCAACTGTGCTCACTTCAACATATCCCAACACACACACACACACACACACACACACACACACACACATTCAGAAACACTTTAATAATAATAAATGATTTAACAAATAATAATAAAATCATATTAATAGCTACTTCCAACACGTAAGGAAAGAATTTATGAGTCTCAGATGATAACATTAACTTATTAGTGGAATAGATATATGGTTTTGATTCCATTAATGAAGAGGTAACATATTATTAAACCAACTAACAAAAATGGTGTATTAGTCAGAGTTTCTATTCCTGCACAAACATCATGACCATGAAGCAAGTTGGGGAGGAAAGGGTTTATTCAGCTTACTTCCACATGGCTGTTAATCACCAGAGGAAGTCAGGACTGGAACTCAAGCAGGTCAGGAAGCAGGAGCTGATGCAGAGGCCATGGAGAGATGTTTCTTACTGGCTTGCTTCTCCTGGCTTGCTCAGCCCGCTCTCTTATAGAACCCAAGACTTCCAGCCCAGAGATGGCACCACCCCTTTGATCACTAATTGAGAAAATGCCCCACAGCTGGATCTCATGGAGGCATTTCCCCAACTGAAGTTCACTTCTCTGTGATAACTCCAGCCTGTGTCAAGTTGACACAGAAAACTAGCCAGTACAATTGACCCCTTGTCAACTTGACACACAAACGCATCACTATTAAACCTCAACTCTTATGTTCTTATTCATCCCCAAGATCTAAAGTCCCACCACAGTCTTTACATATTAAAAGTTCAATCAATTTAAAATGTCCAATATCTTTTAAAATTCAAAGTCTCTTAACTGTGGGCTTCACTAAAATACATTCTCCCTTCAAGAGGGGAAAATATCAGGGCACAGTCACAATCAAAAGCAAAACCAGTGTCTGGGATCCAACTCAGGATCTTCTGGGCTCCTCTAAGAGCTTTGGTCACTTCTCCAGCAATGCCCTTTGTAGCACACATCTTGTCTTCTGGGCTCGAGATGCCTGTACTCCACTGTTGCTGCTGTCCTTCGTGGTCATTGCATGGTACTGGCATTCCCAAAACAATGCTGTAACAAGGCTTTACCAATAGCCTCTCATAGACTGTCTTTACGGTGCCAAGCCTCAACTCATTTGCATGACACCTTCAGTCCTGGGCCATTAATTATAAACTGAGCCTGCACCTTCACCAATGGCCTTCCATGGCCTCTCACTGTGCCGAGCCTCAGCTGCTCCTCATGACCCCTTCGTGCTGTCAAAACCAGTACCATCTGGGTGACTCTTATACATTACCAAGTACTGCTACAGCACAAGGTACAACCTTGGCTATCTCTGGAACACAACTTCTGTGTGCTCTCAAAAAACACATCCCAGAAAATGTCACCTCAATGATGTTGGTCTCTTTTTAATCACCGCTAATTTCTTAGCTCCAGCTAACCAGCATCAATAGTCCCAGTAATGCAGTTTTCATTTTAGTAGTTCTGGTATCTTGTTAATCACAGCTGATACTTCAGCCCCACCTAACCAGAACCACAGAATCTTCACAATCAAAATAACAATGGCCCTGATAGAATCTTTAATCTTCCCTCTGAAATTTTATAAGCCAGGCCTCCATCCTCTGCACTATTCTCAGCATGATCTTCCAAGCTCCTACACAACATCCCATAGAGCTCTTAACAACCAATGGCTCTTCTAGCTCAAAGTTCTGAAGTCCTTCCACAGTCCTCCCCAAAACATGGTCAGGTTGTCACAGGAATACCCCACTTCTGGTACCAGTACAAATGGCTTCTTTTTTTCTTACCTTTTTGAATTTTTCATTAATAGTTTTGTAAATTTCCAAAAGTGTAGATTTCTAAATTATGATGCATTAATATGAGACTAACATTTAAAAATCTATTATAATTTAAAAGTTTACCTTTATATACAATATTTTATAAATCTTTGCCTATTCAGAGTTGATTGTGCAATAATTCAAAAGCTTAATATCAAGTAAATTATCTTACTAAAACACTTAAAATATTCACATTTTTAATTGCACATTGAAATGTGAACCTAACATGTTATATTGTATAAGATTATCCAGTCTTCCACAGAACCACAGCCCCTAAAAAAATCTATTAATGAAAGAAGAAATTCTAACCTTTTTTGTGGTAAATACCTCTGGGTATCATTGGGATTTTGTCAAAATTTGAAACAATTTAATCAATTATTCATCCTGATTTTGTATTATGAATGGGATTATTTAAAGAAAGGGAATATAATTTAGGAGTCTATAAAAATGAATACAGCTGATTGCATTCTAAACAAGAACAAACACATTTCAAACTACCCTCTTAATAAAATATGTTCATAGAAAACTATATAGAAAATTGACAATTCTAAACAATAGAAATAGAAGCAAGATTATTCTAACTTTAAATTGCAAGCAATGTTTTAGAGTAGAATACAGTAAATGGTACACATTGTAAACAAAGTATGATTAAGCTTGCATACTTCTTCAATTGTCAGAATATGATAAATGATGATGTTCATTGATATTATTATTGTTATTTTGAAGAGGTAGCATATCTTACTTTTAACTGCAAATTGTCATTTGCCTTAAAGATATGAAAGGAAATGCCTAAAAGAATAATTTAGGAGGATATTAAACATAATTTTATTTAATTGATTATGGTACAGCCTACTCAATCAATAAGGTTCTCTTACATTTTAGTAAATAAGTGAACAATATTAGGACCTTCTGTGTGCGAACTGGAAAGTCCACCATGTCGAGAGAGCACTGAGAACAACAGAAATTTCCCTCGATAGCCTCTCCTATTTCAGAAACATTTGTTGCTCTAATGCTATTCCCAGTTAACATCACCAATTGTCTTATCTTTCTCTTCAAACAGTAGCCTAAACAGATGAATGCTTATGCTGTGAATCATATCCACAACTATGTGGACAACAGCCTATTAAGGAAAAGAAAGATAAAATAAAACAAAACAGAATCCTCTTCTCCATGATTAGTATGGAGTGATTGTCACTCACAATTATATTCAACACTTTAGCTCTCATCTCTAGAAGTTTAAAATAGTCTAGTCAAAGCAAAGACAATAATGCCTAAAAACAGGCATATCATCAGATAATGATCCACTGTACACAAGACACACTTTTGATGTGGGTGAACAGGAATCCTATAATATTATTTTCCATTTGTATGTCATTGAATTCTCCTTTTCTGGGGGACACTTGTAAATAAGACTAGCATTTATTTAATCTTATGATTTATTAGTCATCTTCATGTCCTGTATATACTATCCCAAAGATTAACTTTTAGTTTAGTTATTTGAAAGTTTTAATGTTTGAGAAATTCATACTTACATACAAAATGCATTTGATCAATCCAAACATAGAACATTCTTATGTCCTTGGGAAGTATATACACAGTATATTTTGGGGAGATAATTACCTACACTAGGACTAGCTTACTTCTTTTTACCTATACTGTTTCAGATACTATGTATCCACTGCTACCCATTATCAATGATTATTTTAAGGCCACACAAAACTAAAGGTACCTTTGGATCAATAAATCCCAAGTATTTTTCATAGGAACAAAAATCTGAAAATCAATATGAGGCCTCTGGTCACCATGAATGCCTTTTAGTGTCATTCAATCTTGCCCACACTATCAGCAAAATGGTGCTTGTTCATTAGTATTTCTTTTCTAAATAAAACAAAAAGGTACAGTAAGAACACCCTATATCTTCCAGACTGGTAGTTCATCTTTAGTCTTTTGTTGAACAGCCTGGCTACATTTTAAAGCAATGTGTCCAACCTATACATCACAGGCTACATGCGTCTCAGGAAAACTCAGAATATCCTCCCACACGTTTTTAGATGTTAAGGTCTTATCACAATGTCAAAAGGTTTGAAACCACTAAAAGCCATCTAAATGTTCACAATTACATTTGGCTTTGCTTCAGTTTTTCCCTGGGGAGTCTTGTCACATCTCTTTTGGCAATCCTGACTCTTATCTTTATCTGCTTCCCATTTTTTTTTTCATTTATCTGGAGTGTGCTAGAATCTTAGTAGCCCTATCAATATGGCATCAGATTCTACAGATCTATCCAAATATCTATTTCATAAAGATCATGGCCCCACCATAAGAATTAGGAAAAACATAAATATCTGATATGAGCCCTCATGTTCTTCATGAATTAACATATTTTGTAATTCTTCTGTGGCCTCAGTCCAGGGTATAGAATAGCATAAAACATATTGTTTCTCATGCTTAAGTGTCTCATTGTCCTTATACTCTATATCCTTCTATGCCTATGGACAACAAGACAGTGCTAACAAAATATCTCAAAGAATTCTTAGTATCAGTTGCATGGGAACTAAATTTCTCTCTTTTCTCTCAAGTTAGTGACATGGGATGAGTGATGTATTACTCATTTTATCTACTTCCATAAAAAAAAAATTGGTATACTTCACAAGCTGGCTTATAAGAGGCTCATTTATTTCTTGTTTAAAATTCTTTTGCAATTCAAGCACTTTCTGAATGTATAACTATGGCCTATGTTTTCCTCAGCAATAAAGGTTGTAACTGAAAAAAAAATCTTTGTTTTCTACAATATTCTCCTCCTCCTCCTCAGTCTCCTCCTCCTTCTCCCTCATAATCCAATGCTTCTAATAAGCCCGGAATGATTGGATCTCAAGGAGTCCTTTGTGGAGGCTGAATTTGGTCTCTCCTTTGCATAGTTCAACTTGTACAAAGGGCCTGAGAACATCTCCTCATCTCCTATTTTGTGTTGTTTGTCTACCAAATATGAGGCTAACTTAGCAGACAGCATCTGTATACTATTTTTCATCACAATTACTTTCTTACACAATATTTCTTTTCTGGGAAGAGAAAAGCTGAATCTCAGTTCCCCATACTATTATCCATACTGAAGACCATATAATGGACTTCCCAGCTTGCTTATCATCTTGTTCCTTACATGCTAGCTTCAAGGATTGAAGCATGTTCTTTAGATTATCAGTCCCCTGGTACCATTTTTATATCCATTCTATCAACCATCAAGAAGGAATACTATATAATGTCAAGAGGATATACTTGTTAACTCTGAGATGCCTGTCAAGAGTATGTTTCTCTCTGATAGTATTCTTATTATGTGTGCTATCAATATAAAAACTACTACAGTAAGGAGGCATAGCTTACAGTATTCATGGGGGAAAGTAGCCATATTTGGATTGTCTCAGGAGATTCTACTCTTACATGGATCAATGGATCAACCAAAGTCTCATGGCTCAAAAACCATTTTAGAAACCACTTGACATCAATCAGAGAAGAGGCCCTTGGTCCTGTGAAGGTTCTGTTTCTCAGTATAGGAGAATACCAGGGTGGAGAGGTGGGAGTGGGTGGTTAGGTGGGAGTGGGTGGTTGGGTGGGTGGGTGGGTGGGAGAAGCACCCTCATAGAAGCAGAGGGGAATGGGATGTGGGTTTCTGGAGGGGAAACTGGGACATGGGATAACATTTGAAATGTAAATAAATAAAATATCCAAGAAAAAAAAAAAGAGAAAGAAACCACTGAGTCATTATTGAGTCTTCTGATTAGGCTCCAATTTTGTCACATGACTTTTACAATGGACACACTTATAAATGTGTATTTACCTCAGATTATGCAGAAATGAATCAAAGAAATAACCTTACCCAAGACTCGGTTACTGAACCACTGATTAATTCTGGGGAGTGACTTAGGAGTGTCGATGTAGGTAAAAGACTGCTTATAGAAGAATACATGATCTTAGATAGCTGGATCATCAAAATATTTGATCCATTGTTTGTGAAAACTCATGAACACTGTACCCCTGGAATTCCCTAAAAAATCTGCAGGTATATTTTCTGCTTGTAGTCTCCAGTTTCTACCAACTGCTAATATTTATATAAATATAAGAAATGTCCTTCTCAATTTTATAAACTTCAGGAACTCTCTTAGTTATTAAGTTTTGTTTACTTCCCAAGTCTTTGCACCATCTGTCTTTCCTCCACAGGGAATGTTTCATTCCAAGAAGCAGCTATTCAACACCTCTCGTAAGAATTATAACATGTAAAAATATGTACTCAGAAATTTCCCAAGAGTCTTACTCTATCAGTAACTGATATTCATTTTTAATGCCCTTTACTTGCTGTTGCAAATATAAAGGACAGATACTCCACTCATCTCTTAATTTGCCATTGGGTTGGACAGAAATGACATAGAATCAGAATCTAGAAATGCGAAGAGACAAGGAATGGAGAAGATAAAAGCACATGCAAGATGAAGAGTAGGAACGGAGAGAGGAAGCATGGTAGCAGGATGGGGTGCAGAGAAAGAGCTGGAGAAGAGAAGTCAAGAGGAGAAAAGATCATCTAGGCTTGAAATAAACCTAAGACTCATGTACATAAAGCCAGAAGCAGTTCTATAGATAATAATACAGATTAGTTATGTGCTTTGTACTTAAGACTATAGCTTCTGGCAAGTCTGAAGAGGGAAAGAATAAAGAGGAATTATGACACTGGAGGCATTTGGGCTTTAGCTTTGTTATAAGAATTATTAAAGGCCACAATTTTCCAAAACTGTACCGCTGACAGGTTTGCAGTTTCAAATTCCAATTAAATAAATTCTATGATTTTTCTTTTTCTTTGGTTGAGTCTTAAGATATACGAAGGTGGTTTCAAATTATTTTTACATCCTTTAAAACCATTTTATTCAAGCCTAGCCCCTAAAAACAGATGAAATTAGAAACTACATCACTAGGAAATAAAGCTAAGTCATAAAACAGTTCAGCAGCAAAACCCCAGTCATTATTGCCTGCTAAAATATCCAATGGCTTCTGTATTCTCAATCTTAAAGAAATTTTATGGGAAGTACATTGGTATAAAGCAATTTGGTTGACAGCAAATTAATGAAAACAATCAATCTGTCAAATGATTCAAGTGTTCTTAATATGAGGGTTTTCATGGGAAGATACCTTTCAGTCAACAGAAAATATTTAAGTATGTTTGTAAGAAGTTCTCTAAGCTGTCACTTAAATGTTTAAATGTTTTATAGACAACTATACATATAACAATAATATTTTAATGACATTTTAATTACTACTTTGATCCATAAATGACTTCCAATCATGTCTACGGAAATGAATGTTCTAAGCATTAAAATGTCTTTGCAAGAATGTTGAAAAATCTAGAATTTTACAATACTTGCAAATATCATTAGGATGCATATTATCATGATTATTGTTATTATTTTTAGTATATATTTTAATATCAATGTGCCACTAGTTAGAATTACCTGAGTCGTCTTTCACCTTTGACTCTTTCAGTGTGCCCTCCCCTTTTCCACAATGATGCGTGAGCCTTGGCAGGAAGGACCATGATTAGATTTGCACTTAAGGTGGAGCATCCTGTGTTCATGCATTCTCTAACATTAACCAGTTGTATGGCTCTGTGGTAAGCACTGTCTACTAAAACCTCAAGTCTCTCTGATGATTTGTAATAGGTAAGAGATACTTGATAATAGCCTTTAGGTCTGAGTTGAGAGTTAATTTTTAAGGCAGTTTTAATTTGGTGCTAATAAAGTCAATTACTGCAGGAGACTTTAAAACACTTAATTTACTAAAACACCATAATCTCTAAAGCTAGTCTATAATATTTGTATTATATTCACAGATAAATTTATTCTTTACCTCTTATCACAGAAACTTATTTTTATAACAGATGAAGAACACAACCAATCAAAATGCAGAGTTGTGGAGCCCAATTCTAATGAATGCATCTGGACTATAATTCTGACACACAGATAAATGTGGAATGCAGGTATAAAAATTGTAAGAGCCAGAGGATTAGGAAGTTTGCTATGGGATTGTGTCTCACAGTAATATTCAAAGATACACTCATAATAAGCCACCAACATGATTTCCCATACATAAGCTGAACAATGATATCACCCATGGACACAGAAATGGGGCAGGTACACTGGTTAAAAAAAAACAAAACCCACACACATCTAGTCCAATGAAATAGAGTAATAAATGACACCTTTAAAAAAAAGCTATGTGTTACAGCCACAATTTATTTATTTATCTCAAAGGTGTGAAGAACTCGCATTTAGACAAGGGATGGTCTTTATAACAAGTAGCATGAAACTAGATCCATATTTATCGCCTATGCCCTGGACAACTCTCAGCCCTACCCTACCTGCTCTTGGTGCTTGGGAGGGAGTTGGCCCAGAGTCAAAGACACAGACTCCAAGAGCAGGTGAGAAATGCTGTAGCAAGCCCATCTGAGCTCTGCTGCAAACTCCTTTAATACCCTCTACTTGTGCCCCCATCGGTCCCAAGAAAGTATCTCTTCTAAATAGCAGTTCCTAATTGGCTGGCATTATTTGCACCAGCAATCCTTGCTCCCTTGGGCAGTCCTCAATTAGGTTCTCCTGCAGGTGATGTTTTTGCAGCTGCATCACCCCCAGCGTTTACTTAGAGGCAACCCTGCTGTTCCCACTACACATACTGCTCATCCTGGATACTAAATTCAAAATGTGAGACCTGAAACTTTAAAATTGATCAAAAATATAGGAAAAATGCTTCAAGATTTGTATGCATAGTGTGCCTGAAGAGGGCGCAAGTAGAATGGGGCACAGTATGAAGCATTGAACTAGAAGTAAATTAAGTCATCACGTTTCAGGGGACCACTGGGATAAAAAGAAGGCTTACAGAAGGGGGCAAAATTAATTTGTAATTACATATTAAACACAGACACATAAAACTGTTTTTATAAATATCCCTAAATCAAATCATCTAATTAATAAATGTACTAATTAATTGAATACATGATTTTCAAAGAAGGAAATATAAACAGGCAATACGTATTTGAAAAAAAAAATTCTTACCTATCTTAACAATTAAGGAAATGTATACCATTTTGTCTGCTTCAATTTTTTTCCATTTCAGTCCTTTTAGGAGATTTTGTAAATTAGCAAGTACTTCTAAGATTGAGTGAAGTAGACCATTGAGATAATCAATCATTCTTATTCTGTATACAGAAGAATATTTTTTTCAAACCAGGTCCATTTCTGATGAAGCGTCAGCCTGGCCTCAGGCCCGTGGCAATCGAAGTAGCTGACCTTATGCCGAAGCCATACACTTACATTATGTGTACCCCCCCCAAAATAATTTTTCATTTGGAGTGATTATATTATGCCTTTCCTTATAGCAAAAAGGACTTAAAAGCACAGGTAAGCAGCAAGAATGTGAACATGAGTCCGTATCGTATCGTATGCTCAATCATGAGCATAATGTGCTCTGCTTTTTTTTACTTACTATTGGCTCCTTGTGAATTTCCCATCATGCACCCCAATCCCACTCATTGCCCATTCTTCCATACCTGTCCTCTGCTGTTGTAACCAACCTCCCTGAAAAGAAACCAAGAACAAAAATGATGAAAATGATAAGATGTAACATAAAGAATAAAAGGTAATATAAAACCATCCAGTGGTGTGCGCTGTGGCTGTGGTGTGTCACACAATATACCCTTTTGCCAAGACAGCTTTACTTGCACATGTCCATTGTCATGAGTCAATGGTATGGTTTGAGGCCTCTGGCTTCTGTTATACTAGCAGTACTGCACTCTCACTGACTGAGACTCCATTCCCCTATCTTGTTATTACCCAGTGACATGGAGAGGCTGCAGCTCTAGATCTGCAGGACCAGCCCCTTCATGTACTTAGTTCATGAATGGGGTCAGTGATGGAGGTAGGCTAGCTCAAGGCCCTGGATCTGGACCTGTGCAATCGCTGTGTTGTTCAGTCAGCCAGGTTTCTTCTACCCCGTGACACCAGGGCCATCTCTCCCTCTTTGCTCAGGCATAGAGAGGGGCTAGCTCCCCTCTCTGTTTGTAGCAGCTACCAAGAAGCAGAACTGCATATTCTACATTCATGCCACAGGGGCCTGCTCTCCCGAACTCATGCCCTCAGGGAAGGCTCACCCATACCCATGCCACCAGACCCAGTTCTACTGTGCTACCCAGGAGAAGTGCTGCAGCCAGCAAGGGGCAGAGTCAGCTCTCTCTCTCTCTCATGGGGAATGAAGTCAGCTTCCCCATGTTTTCCAGTCAAGGGGGTTGGGTTTCAGCTCACCTGACTGCCTTGTCACAGCATTTCTCCACTGCACAACCTACAAGGGCGGGACCTGCTTTCCAGCTTTCACAACCTATCATGACATCAGGATCGGCTATCCCATGTTGCCCAGGCAAGGGGAGGAACAGGTTCTCCTGAATGTTGCAATGAATGAGGGGCAGAGCCAGTTCTGTGCAGCTCTTTGACATCAATATGGCTCTAGGAGGCAGCCCAGACTAGAGACTTCCACATGGCCTTTGGTGGTCACATGTGCCACAGACATTGATTCCCACAGAATTCATGCTCCTGCAGAGCCATAGAGCCAGACATAGCCTTCAGATGCAGCAGAGGCCAAGGCCTCACTACAACCTCAGGTGGCAGAATAAGCTAGTCACATCAGATTATTAGTTGGTACTCTCTCATCTCTGCCCTTTCCTCTCCAGTTCCTAGTCTTCATCGTGCACAAACCATACAAATTCTCCTTCTCTCCTGTCTTTCTATCTCATATTTGCTTATCTGTGGTGGTACTTGTGGGTATCGTCTGCTCATCTCTGCACGTAGTGGCAGGTGTGCTTTTGGGTGCCTTAAACCTATCTGCCCACATAGTCTATTCTTGATAGTTATAACCTCATGATATGAACATCTTCCATAGGTCCAATAATGTGACATTGGCTATAAATTTCCATCATATAAATCTAGGGAAACATTTAAACCATGCTAGAATATGTTCATGGTTTATGGATATCAATAATGCTTTCTGGATGCTGTTAGGAAAATTAATACTATGAAATTTCTGATCGTTTAAAAGTTTTTTTCCTTCATTAAATATTTGATTGATTTCTGTAGTATTTTTTCTAATTTTTCAGAAGTCCTATAAAGCTAATCTCAGAGTTTTGGGGTAGTTTTTAATATTGGACAAGGAAAGGAAGACCTACAACTTCTCATCCACTGTTCTGATATTTTACAATGAAGGCTGAGAACCTTCTAAGCAGTGTTGTGCAAATATTGATCCTCAAAATGGAATGTTGAAACACAAAAAATGATTGGCTTTGAATTTTACAAATAAATTAAATTTGATGATACTTGTGGTGCACAGAATTAAACTTAGCAGGTTGTTCATACTCTAGAGAATTTCACACCTTTTTAATATTTTTTTAAATTTCAACATCTGTGCTGGTGAATAAGAAAGTTACTTTTAGTACTCTGTTATAGGAAAGGAAATTTGGATCTAGAGACAAATCTTTATAACTCCAAACTGACGAGAACAAATTTGAACATGTATACTGTCTGATTTCTACTTGTCAGCACATTTTTCAGCCACCTTCTCTAACTGGCTTTGTCTCTTTCAATATATAAACTCAAATATGTAGTCAAACTTTTCTGACAGTTCTCATAGAGTAGACTTAGGTTGTATTCAAGGGTCATAATCATCTTTATATAACCCTCTTTGTTTTCTTAGGCACTTAATTACCTTAGGAAACGTGACCACAGGTTCTGTGTAGCTTAAATTAAGTTCTGGTTTTTGTTCTTGATGTAGTTTTTATTTGTTTGTTTGTTTTGGTGTGTGTGTGTGTGTGTGTGTGTGTGTGTGTGTGTGTGTGTGTCTGTCTACTCAAAGTCAAGTTCTATATATTCCTCCATATTACTGCTCTACAACATAAAAGTCAGTTCTAAGATTAGGATTAAAGGTACAGAAGTGAGTGACTGGCATAGCACATTTTGGCCTTACAAAAAGGAGGAACCAAAACTAAATTTGACCAAAACTAAAAAATAAAAGATTCAATTAAACAGTATTGATGGATCACAAAATATGTTCACACTTCTATGTAACTAAGAGTAAATATTTCTAAGTATAAAATTTGCATATTCATCTATATTGTATAGCTGAGATAAATCACGTGTTTGGAAGCAACCTTACTCATTGCCCTTTTTGGATTCTTATTTTATTTGATGTTGTTTGTTTTAAGAATCCCATTTGAATTTCACTTTTTTGCTTCCAGATATGAATCAATGGGATTTATCGTTGACTGTCTCCAACAAACCTCTTTGACTTGTGCATCTGACTAACAAGTGATCCAGTATTAACTTCTGTTTGCCTTGCTAGGGCTGGATTTACTGATGCATATTTCACTGTATAGATTTTACATGGACGCTAGGGATTTAAACTCAATTACCTCATACTTGTGCTTCAAATATTTTACTAACAAACTCAATTTTCCAGCCCTATACTGTCTATTTGGGGATTAGAAATGTGTTTTCCATATATACCTCCACTTATTATTAATTCATTCATATAATATACTATACAATTATTTTAATGTTTTTAAGTTTGAAAAATTTATCCATGAATATAATGTTTGGATCAAATCCACTCCCAATTCATCACTTCTAACTCATGCCCTAAGAAATAGTTTCTAAAATATGTTTCGATTACATATCTTTACTATTTTAAATTTGATACCTTCAGGAAACATAAATGTAGTTAGTGCAACTTTTCTCTGTAAATCCAGTCTACCTCTCTTTCATTTTGCTTAGCTTTATTACTAATGTTCTTAATCAGTTATTCAACTAAAATCCTAAATTATTTTCTACACTCCAAATCCTAAATGGAATTATTGTTGATTAAACCAAAGCCTATCAGTAAATGGATTCACTGATTAAAATGAAACATAATAATGTTCTTGCATTATGTGAACTATATTTTCAGAAGCACTTGGTTTTACTTAGTGAAGTTCAAACACACTGAATTACAAGGTATTAATGAGAATGTATAAAATTTGATTTCTAAGTTCACACTTGAATAGCTAGAAAGTCGTTTTCAGAGGTTTCGATAAGCATGGATATTATTGTGGATCCTAAAGCCCATTCATTTAAAAGTGTTTTAAGGTAAGTAAGTATAAATAATTTAAAAGACACAACAGGCATCCACAGGCACTCTGCTTGAATGTTTGGAACTATTCTTAAGTGATTCTTGCTGAAGCTCCATTATGATGTTTCAAATTGGCAATGGAAAGTGGTTAAATGGAAACAATAAGACTTTACAAGAGTGAAGCATTTATGAAACCATATAACTGCCAAAGAACATTTTAAAGCAACTTAAATGGGCTCATTAATGAATAATTTAAAACCTCACTATAGTTAGCTACTCCATGTTAAATGACCTTTGCCCCTCGAGCTTCTGATCCAGACAAGTTCATCCTTAAACAATGTAAGTGGTACTTAGAATTCATATGCTCATCCTAATACATCCATTTTAAAACCTGATTGATGATTGCATTTATTTTCTGTCTCTATAGATTTCTTTATATCCTTTCATAAAGCATGAATCACAACATGAATATGAAAAATTAAAAAAGAAATAAATCATGGAGTGATTCTTGCTAACATGCATTCTGCTGTATACTTTAGCAGAAGTGGTCACAAGGTGGTGGATACGTGGCTTACTTCTGCATGCCACATGCATTTGCCAGCTTTTCTTTTTGATCATGTGTTCTCTAGATTTTTCTATTTTTTTCTGTTATTTAAATGATATGTTAATTTTAGGCAGTATATTTCAGTTGTACATTGCCTTCCAGTCCTCCTGCCAGATCCTTTTTACCTCTCTTCCCAAGCATCTCAAGAAGGGAAAATAGAACAGATTTTGCTGGTAGACTGGAGGCAGGTTGAGAAGGGAGGGAGAGACAGAGAGAGATGACTGACATATGAGTTCACTGTGGAAATCTAGTGCAGTGGAAACTTCCTGGAGCCTATGAGGATGACCCTAGCAAGGACTCCTAGTAATGGAGGGTGTAAAGCCTGAACTATCCATCTCCTGCAACCAAGCAAGGCTTTTAACAGTGGAACTGGGGTATCAACTCAGACTCAAATTATTTGATCACACAGCCTGTCCTGCCTGCAAGATATACTGGATCATTCAATGGTGGCTCAGAACTTGTTGGAATTGCCAACCAGTGACTGGTTTAACTTGAGCCCCATGTTGTGGAAGAAAGCAGATGGGGGATACTGACTAGATGGCCAGGACCTGAGATAGATCCCAGAGACCTAGGGTAAAACTAAACAGGACTGGGAAAACAAACAAACAAAAAGTTAATAAAATGATTCCTAATGATATTCCGCTCTACTCATAGATCACTGCCTAGCCAATGTTTATCAGAGAGAGCTGATAGGAGGAGAAATAGACTCACAGCCAAATGTTAGGTGGAATTCAGCAAGCCTTGGAAGAAGGGGACAAAGAACTGTAGAAAGCCAAGGAGATGAGGACACCAGGGAGCATGGCTCATAGATGTTCACAGACAATGCTGCAGCAATCACACAGCCTGCATGGGTTTGTGCTAGGCATATAACTAATGTTTTCTTTAACTTAGAGTTTTTGTGAGAGTCCTAATAGGGTGAGTGGCAATATATTTGACTCTTTTTCTTTTCTAGTAACTCTTTCTTCCTACTTGCTTGCCTCATCCAGC
>JADRCD010083252.1:0-16506 GCA_019843815.1 Montemys delectorum | reverse complement strand
TACATGTAAATAAAGAAATTATCTAAAAAAAAAAAAAAAAAAAGACTCCAAAGAGAGTATCTTTACTCCTGTGGCCTATCAGTCTTGACAGTGTATCCCTTTAATATGAACTACTTACTACTTTACTCCAAATAAATCACCTTGCTTCTTTTGCAAAAAAAAAAAAATCTAATTTATTAAAATAAAATGATAATTAATTCTAAGTACAAAACCTCAAATAGTACATTGTTGTCTCTGGGAGTATGTTATAAAATATTCTTAGATTTTTAATGAAAATCTCAATGGAAGGTGAAGAAACTCATAGACATATCTCAATTTTCAAAGCCCTGGTTAACAGTATGTTATTTTATACTGCTGAAGAGCTTAGCCAAAGATGGGACATCAATAAAATGTCCAAAGAGCATTGCAGAACTAGGGCCAGAAAGTATGTAATATCATGGTATGGGGAAGAGAGCTATGAAATGCAGTGTCTCCTGGAAAAGACATGGCTGTTGCATGCATCATTCCTCAGAAGCTTTGGTTCCCTGCACAAGACCTGCACAAAACCAAGCCAACCTAAGTTTCTCTAGACCCCAAGCCTAGCTAAAGAGATATTGGCAGTTGATGGCTTTGGAGGGCTTTCTACTGAATAGTTAACTATGCTCCTGACATTGGATTTTGTGCTGAAACAAAAGAGTTTCAATGAAGATATCATGACTATTTTCTATCCTGTATGTGGACATAACAAAGAAATGAAATGATCACTTAAAAATTAGACTAGACCATAAATAACCCATGGAATTGTCACCAAGACTTCTGAAGTACCACAATCTAAAGAAGTGGTGTTATTTCTTAGGGTTTTCAGTCTTGATCACAAAATAATTCAAGAATGGACTCAGAATGAAGCACAAAGACAAAATTATGAGAGTTTAATAGAAAAGCCCAGGGAAGGCTTAATGTCAACAGCTGCTCACATGAGCAAGGACAAAAGGAACCAAGAAATTCACACTTTTTTTTTAACTTAGGCATGAGCAGCCACATAACAAAAGGTAAGTATCTTCACCAAAAACAAAATATTCAAAAGTACCAAATAAGAATATGTAGCTTTAGCAACTCCTTCCATGGGTGTTTAGTTCCCTCTCCTAAGAAGGATCGAAGTAGCTACACTTCGATCTTCCTTCTTTTTGAGTTTCTTGTGGTTTGTGGATTTTATCTTGGGTATTCCGAGCTTCTGGGCTAATATCCATTTATCAGAGAGTGGATACCATATGTGTTCTTTTGTGATTAGGTTACCTCACTCAAGATGATATTTTCCATATCCATCAATATCCCTAAGAATTTCATAAATACATTGTTTTTAATAGCTGAGTAGTACTCCATTGTGTAAACGTACCACAGTTTATGTATCCATTCCTCTGTTGAGGGACATCTGGATTGTTTCTAATTTCTGGCTATTATAAATAAGACTGATATGAATGTATTGCAGCATGTGTCCTTATTACATGTTGGAGCATCTTCTGGGTATATGCCCAGGAGAAGTATAGCTGGGAACTCAGGAAGTACTATGCCCAATTTCCAGAGGAAACAACAAACTGATTTCCAGAGTGGTTGTACCAGCTTGCAATCCCACCAGCAATAAAGAAGTGTTCCTCTTTCTCCACAACCTTGCCAGCATCTGCTGTCACCTGAGTTTTTGATCTTAACCATTCTGACTGGTGTGAGGTGGAATCTCAGGGGTTTTTTATTCGCATTTCCCTAATGACTAAGGATGCTGAACGAACATTTCTTTAGGTGCTTCTTAGCCATTCTGCAGCAGAGAGTGAAGGAAGGACAATCCAGAGACTGCCCCTCCTGGGAATACTTCCTATATGCAATCACCAAACCCAGACACTCTTGTAGATGCCAGCAAGTGCTGGCTGACAGTAGCTTGATATAGCTGTCTCCTGAGAAGCTCTGTCAGTTCCCAACTAATTCAGAAGTATAGGCTCACAGCCATCCATTGGACTGAGTACAGGGTTGTCAATGAACGAGCTAGAGAAAGAACCCAAGGAGCTGAAGGGTTTTACAGCCCTTAAGAGGAACAACAATATGAACTAACCAGTACCCTCAGAGCTCCCAGGGACTAAACTACAAATCAAAGAGTACACATGGTGGGACTCCTGGCTCCAGCTGCATATGTAGCAGAGAATGCCTAGTAAGTCATCAGTGGGAGGAGAGGCCCTTGGTACTCTTATGGTTCTATGTCCCAGGGTAGGGGAATCCCAGGGTCAGGAAGTGGGAGAGGTTGGGTTGGTCGGCAGGGGGAGGGAGGAGGTGATAGGTTTTTTTTTTAGGAGGGGAAACCGGGAAAGAAGATATTTTTGAAATGTAAATAAAGAAAATTTTATCTAAAAAAAACCCCAAAACAAAAACAAAGCAAAACAAAACAAAAACAAATATGTAGCTCCTTACCAGCATCTGAAAGAAAAGGACAGAAATGAAGAATTATGAAATCTTATATATTTCTGAGTCCAGACTCATACCCTTTAGGAACTGGAACTAGATATGTTTAATTAGAAGAAAAAGCTACAATTATTCGGTAAAGTTGTAATTATACTTCCTGTCTCTTTAGCATGGGTTAAAGTTAATCTCCATTCCTGAGTTGTGTTTTGTTGTCAAGGTCATTGCCCTATCAAAGAGGATTAACTCTTAGGTTTGGGGAAGCATGCAATTTTGGATGTCCACCTACAGAAGTGTCTTTCTTCTTGGCCAGGGTCAATATCTTTCTTTAAAGAGCTTTAACATAAGCCATGCCTTCGATGTTATGTAACCTAACCTTGAGTCACATCATCATGTTTGACCTAAATCCAGACAGAAGTCTGTGCATGGCAATGCTGGAATAGCTTGCATTTTCTCCTGATTAAGATTCTCTCCAAATGCAACTTACTACCAATCGCTTATGTAGACAAGAATTTGGGAACATTGACCTCTATTTATGTTAACTCTTAGGCATCTCATGCTTATCCCAAGCCTTAATTTACATAAGTAGACTCCAAGAAGTTCACACAATGAGAACAATGTTCAACAGCATACTTACAGAATGAATTCTCCTTAAAAAGTGATACAAAAGTGAATCTAGAATCAGCACAAAAATTAATCGGCTATGTAACAGGAATCTCTACAAAAAAACAATCATGTACTGCTAAAATCTTTTTCAAAAAGTCTTGACATATTTTATTATACAGTCAAATAAACAGAAATTTATTTGCAAACCAAACAGACAGAAAAACAAACAAGTGTTTAATGAATACAAATATTTTAAGTAGGCAGATTTCAATTTTGCAGATTGAAAGCAAGAACATCTATTAATGTTGATAAGAATGCTTCCAAAATAACTTATCTTATCTCCAAAACATTTCACTTTGAAAACTAATTTACTAGAATTAAGGACAAATCATCTCTTTCCTTCTTTAGGAATTTTGTCCATTATTTGTAAAAGAAATGTTCTCAAATGCATTGTTCTAACTCCCAGACAGAGTATGAGTCTCATGTGCTTCAATCCTTGCATCCCTTCTTCAGGTTAGGTAGATTGATCAATAATTATTCAGGTTTCTTTGTGCACTCAGTTCTTTATGTCATCCTTTGTGTCTGGCCTCTGGCATCCTTTTTTCCTTCAACATGTCTGCTTCCTAAAGAACACAAGGAAAATCGTACTGCAGATTTTCCCATGATGACCCTGAACATGGGCCTCAAATAGATTATACTTCTTCCTTCATAGAAGTTACAAAAATGGAAATAAAATAATTTTGTGGATAGAAATGCATTTCCATGAGTTGAACTTCTATGAATTCTTGGCTATCACTATATTTTATAGCATTGAGATTCTGGAGTAATTACTGAATGATTTTTGAGAAGACTCAGCAATCTAAACCACTAAAGTTAAAATAAATTTACTTAGTACTGTTAACAATTTTTGACAGATAAGCAAGAATTAAATGATCTAAATACTTGATCATCATGAGTGCATAATATAGTGAATAAATGCATGAATATATATATAATACCATGTTATGTGAAACAGGTTATGTACATTATATTTCAATTATATATACTATATTGAATATAAATTTATATTTTATAATTTATATTTAATAATTTCATACTTATATTTAATATACAAAATATGTATTTTATATAAATTTTTCCATTTTCATCACTGATGTACAATTTTCTTTTTAATCCTATTTTATTATCCTAAAGGATAAACATTGGGTTAAAATTATTGTAATACCTTTTCTGAAGTCAATTTATGAGGATATGAGGTTTTAAAAACAAAAACAACTAAACAATGAGCCAAACAAAAGAAAAGACCTATAAATCTGAAGACTTTTGAGATACTCAGAAAAAGAAAACTCTTCTATTTCTTGGGTCAAAGAGGAAATGATTGTGGTAATTTTAGTCTATTTAGAAAATTACATGTTTCAAGGAAAAGAGAGATAAAAAAATGTATATTGGTATATTTCAGTATACTGAACTGAAAAAAAAATGAACATAAGCAAAAATTTGAAGGGAGGATACCTTCATTAATTTGAAAACAGAAAATTAGCAAAATCCTAATTTGGCCTCCAGATGCAAACTTAATTTGGAACAAATTAACAAAGGTCACTAGAAATTTGCTTCCAGCAGATGTCTGTAAATTTTGTGTAGTGTAAATCAGTGTGTGCTTTGCAGAAATGTGTGCTCTGTATTTCTACTACCCCAAACTGGCACGACTCTGCTGGGGCAGGCAACTCATCGATAAGCAGGATTTTATTTAAAAAAAAAAAAAAAAAAACTGCTTATGGAAATTTGAAACTCTAAAAAATTTTCACAGCAAAAAATATTGGAAGTAGTTAGATCCTAGAGTAAGAGCTATGGTTGTGGAAGCATGAGGACCTAAGTTCAAATCCTCAACACCCACATAAAAAGCCAGCTTCTGGAGCATGTGCTATAATCTCAGTATTTGGGGAAATAGACATAGGCAAAACTTGACACTTCTCTGGTCAGGTGACCTACCCGAAATCTTGAGCTCTTGGTTGAGTAAGAGAAATTGTTTCAATGCAATAATGCTATGAGTGATAGAAGGAGATGCAAGACCTCTTGCTCTGATCTCCACATGTATGCCTGCACACTCAACTGAAAGCAGCATACAGACACCACATAGACAGAATCACAGATACCTACGTACATTCATTAGTCATTTTTCCTATATTTAAATTATTTAAAGTAAAAAACAATACTTGTAATTCTCCACCTCTACAAATAAGTTGCATGAAACATCTGTTGATTGTCTATATGTTAGTTATAGAAAATATCTATAGTGAAATTGGCAAAATGAGTCATTGATAAACTAGGAAGTGACCTTCCATTTAATTTCACAGACAATGAGACAGTGACCATGGAGTTTCTGCAGAGTATTCATATATATCCTTTGAGTGAAATTTATCACAAATATAGACTACTTTCTATACTTACTACAAATCATTCTTTAAAATTATAAGTAATAAATATTAATGATGGCAATAGGCTGAAAGAAAAATGAAAGTTCTGTATTTTCTTGATTTTCTGAAGTCTATTCTCTTCAAAGTAGTACACATATACATGCTTTATTTTATGATCAACTGTGTTACAATCTTTGTAACCAGGAGACATTAAGTTATTGAAATTGCTATTTCACAAATAGACACAAGGACTTGGTACACCTGCATGGTGCTGTATAGTCCTAACAGAGCGATAAGGGAATAAAGAAATGTAAAGACTTACAAACAAAATAAAGCTCAAGTAAGTTTGCACTCTGAAGGAACCGTATCAATAGCATCATAACTCAAGCTGCTTATTACACACTGATGCTGAGTGAAGAGGCTGCAGTTGTTATATGCTGCACACACTGATTTTACCTAACAGTCAACTGTTCCCCAACATGGTTATACGGATCATGAAAATGCTTTGCTATTCATTTGGGTCTCACCTGGGGATAGCCTGCCATTCCTGTAGGTGTGAGGCATTAGAGTTCTTAATATGGCTGTGTACGTATCAGTAATACACATGGACTTGAGACTTCAGCTGCTCCCAACATAGACTATGATTTTGATTTTTAATGTAGTCATTTTGTGTGATTTCTTCCTGCATCTGTTTGCATAATTGTTCTATAAAATGGAACAGTGAAGCTCAATCTCTTGAATTGAAGTGTTTCTAATCCTGCAGGAACATGCAGACATATAACAGCCTAAGGAGTTAGTTGATTAGCATAACAAATCTTAGGTTATTGAAAGAATAGCTGAAATTCCACCTTTTATTGAAGCAATTTTTAAGTACTGTGAGGAATCTAATAAAAGGAGATAACCATTAATAGATGAGGCAGTTATTATCTTTTTTGAGAAATCTGCCATATAATTGTTTACCACAGGATAAGTACTACATTATTTATAGATGTAAATACCAAATCCCCCATAGACATCAACAAATCTTAAAGCAATAGAAGAGTACTGTCATATATGCGTTTGAGTTCTAGTGAATGTATTCACATGTATATATTGTACACAATAGTTCCTTTTAAGTTTACTCATTCTCTTTTATGCTATATTATTTGATCCTTACTAATGAGATTCAGTGTTTTATTTTTATACATATGTAGAACAGGCTTTGGTCATATCTAAGGATCTTTCATCCTTACCCTATATCTGTACTTTTTCCAAAGTATATAATAATGCCTATAAGTTTTTAGTTTCCTAAGTGCTTGAGATATAACTTTTGGTTAGCATGCAAACTTGCTTAAGCATGTACTTGTGCATGTGGACATTCTTGGACTCCTTTATGTAGATTAGAGTACACATGTGAGCATCTAGAGGCTAGAGGTTGACACTGTCTTCTATGATCCCTTCCCCACATTCTTTTTTTTTTAATTATTATATATTTTCTTTATTTACACTTCAAATGATAACTCCTCTTCCAGTTTCCCCTTTGGAAAAAACAACAACAACAACAACAAAAAAAAAACAAACAAAACAACCCTGCTCACCAACCCACCCCCTCCTGCTTCCTGGCCCTGGTATTCCCCTACACTGGGGCATAGAGCCTTCACAGGACCAACGGCCTCTCCTTCCACTGATGACCAACTTGGCCATCCTCTGCTACATATGCAGCTGGAGCCATGAGTCCCACCATGTGTATTCTTTGGTTGATGGTTTAGTCCCTGGGAGCTCTGGGGTTACTGGTTAGTTCATATTGTTGTTCGTCCTAAGAGGCTGCAAACCCTTCAGCTCCTTGGGTCCTTCCTTTAGTTCCTTTGCCGGGGACACTGTGCTCAGTCCAATGGATGGCTGTGAGCCTCCACTTCTGTCCACATTGTTTTTTAGACATTGTTTCTAATTTATATTGTGATTACTAACTGCCTAACCTGGCAGAGATACTCCCATTTCCACTCTCCAGAAATACATTTACTTTCATTCAGTGCCATATCTTGGTTTTTACATGGTGCTAATAACAATCCAGGTTCTTATGCTTTAACTCTATTGTCAGTGCATGGAATATTTTACTTCAACATTGTTCTGATGTAGACACAAATTAATTCTTGGTTAACAGATTCAGCTAAAATATTAGACACAATATCATTCATTGACTCACTGATAAAACAATTTATTATACTCTCAATCTCTGTTGATATCTGGCACAGGATGATTAATGTCAGGCTCTAAACCATATCTTCATGTGAGCCTCTATTCCTTAGAAACTTAAAAACAAAGAAAGCTTGGTTGCCTACTATTGTCTTTCTTAGAAAATATTAGTAATAATCATTCCAGAATTATTTTTAAAACATATAGCTGACCAATAAATACCTTCTGTTTTCAATATTTATTATTCTCTACATCATCATTACACATTTGAGACTTTATAAATTTGGACTTCCAATAGGATTAAAAGTTTATAGCATGGATTGAGTAAATATGCCTCTTCTCTTCTAAAATATTAATATATGGAAGTTATATTCCCAAAAATATTTCATTTATTAGACAGTGAGAATTTGATGATATTTTAAGAGTAGTGGCAATGATGGCAATAATGAGTAGTGGCAAAGTAGATCTGTAGACCTTTAATTACTTTGTAACAGGGTAAGAAGTAAACCACCTGAAATCAAGAATAACTGGCTTTAGTGGTAGCATATTGGTCTACATCTTCATCACACACTTCCTAGCCTCTATAAATTGACCAAGTTAGTTGTGTTAATCGCCTAATCTATATCTGTAGTTTTAGAAGCCAGAATATTCAAATATAGTTGCCACTCAGATTTTTTTGTTTTGTTTTTGTTGTTGTTGTTGTTTTTGTTCTTTTTTATTAGATATTTTCTTTATTTACATGTCATATGATTTCTCCTTTCCCAGTTTCCCCTCAGAAAAACAAACAAATGAACAAACAAAAACAACAAGAACAAACCCCTGTTGCCTCCCCCCTCTCCATGCTTGCTACCCCACCCTCTCCCACTTATTGGCCCAGGCAATCCCCTACACTGGGGCACAGAACCTTAACAGGGCCAAGGGCCTCCCCTCTCATTGATGATCGACTTTCCAATCCTCTACTATACACATGCTGCCAGAAAAATCAATCCCACTGTGTATAGTCCTTGGTTGGTGGTTGAGTCCCTGGGAGCTCTGAGGATACTAGTTAGTTCATATTGTTGCTCATCCTAAGGGACTGCAAACCCTTCAGCTCCTTTGGTCCTTTCACTAACTCCTTCATTGGGGAACCTGTACTCAGTTCAATGAATGGCTGTGAGCCTCTACATCTGTATTAGTCAGGTATTGTCACAGCCTCTCAGGAGATAGCTAAATTAGGCTGGCTTGTCCTTCCTTCAGTCTCTGCTCCATAGTTATTCTCTGCAACTCCTTCTGTGGGTATTTTGTTCCCCCTTTTAAGAAGGAATTAAATGTCCACATTTTGACCTTCCTTCTTCTTTAATTTTTTTGTGGTTTGTGAGTTGTTTTTCCTGTATTACGAACTTCTGGGCTAATAACCATTTATCAGAGAGTGCATACCATGTGTGTTCTTTTGTGATTGAGTTGCCTCACTCAGGATGATATTCTGCAGCTCCATTCATATCCCTAAGAATTTCATAAATTCATTGTTTTTAATACCTGAGCAGTACTCCATTGTGTGGATGTACCACAATTTCTGTACCCATTCCTCTGTTGAGGGACATCTGGGTTGTTTCCAGTTTCTGGCTATTATAAAAAAGGCTGCTATGAACATGGTGGAGCATGTGTCCTTATTACATGTTGCAGCATCTTCTGGGTATATGCTCAGGAGTGGTATCACTGAGTCCTCCGGTAGAACTATGTCCAATTTCCAGAGGACCCACCAAACTGACTTCCAGAGTGGTTGTACCAGCTTGCAATCCCACCAGCAATGAAGGAGTGTTCCTCTTTCTCCACAACCTTTCATGCATCTGCTGTCATCTGAGTTTTTTATCCTAGGCAATCTGACTGGTGAGAGGTGGAATCTTAGTGTGGTTTTGATTTACATTTCCCTGATGACTAAGGATGTTGAACATTTCATTAAGTGCTTCTCAGCCATTCGCTTTTCATCAGTTGAGAATTCTTTGTTTAGCTCTGTACCCCATTTTTAATAGGGTTATTTGGGTCTCTGGAGACTAACTTTTTGAGTTCTTTGTATACATCAGATAGATATTAGCCCTCTATCAGATATAGGATTGGTAAAGATCTTTTCCCAATTTGTTGATTGCTGTTTTGTCCTATTGACAGTGTCTTTTGCCTTAGAGAAGCTTTGCAAATTTATGAGGTTCAATTTGTCAATTCTTGATCTTAGAGCAGAAGCTATTGGCTTTCTCTTCAGGAAATTTTCCCCTGTGCCTATGTGCTCTAGGTTCGTCCCCACTTTCTTATCTATTAGTTTCAATGTATCTGGTTTGATATGGAGGTTCCTGGTCCACTTGGACTTGAGATTTGTACAAGGAGATAGGAATGGATCTACATGCTAACCCCCAAGTGATCCAGCACCATCTGATGAAAATGCTGTCTTTTTTCCACTGTATGGTTTTAGCTCCTTTGTCAAAGATCATGTGACCATAAGTGTGTGGGTTTATTTCTGGGTCTACGATTCTGTTTCATTGATCTACCTGCCTGTCACTGTACCAATACTATGCAGTTTTTATCACAATTGCTCTGTAGTACAGCTTAAGGTCCGGGATGGTGATTCCACCAGAGGTTCCTTTATTGTTGAGAATAATTTTGGCTATCCTGGGTATTTTGTTGTTTCAGATGAATTTGCAAATTGCTTTTTCTAAGTCTGCGAAGAATTGAGTTGAAATTTTGATGGGGATTGCATTGAATCTGTAGATTGCCTTCGGTAAGATGACCATTTTTACTATATTAATCCTGCCAATCCATGAGCATGGGAGATCTTTCCATCTTCTGAGATCTTCTTCAATTTCCTTCTTCAGAATTGAAGTTCTTATCAAACAGATCTTTTACTTGCTTAGTTAGAGTTACACTGAGGTATTTTATATTATTTGTAACTATTGTGAAGGGTGTTGTTTCCCTAATTTCTTTCTCTGCCTGTTTATCCATTGTGTAGAGGAAGGCCTCTGATTTGCTTGAGTTAATTTTATATCCAGTTACTTTGCTGAAGTTGTTTATTGGGTTTTGGAGCTCTCTGGTCGAATTTTTGGGGTCACTTAAGTATACTATCATATCATCAGCAAATCATGATAATTTGAATTCTTCCTTTCCAATTCATATCCCTTTGATTTCCTTTTGTTGTCTAATTGCTCTGGCACTACCTTTTCTCCCTGCTCCTTTCTCTCTTGTATCCCTGGGGTGACTGAGCTGTCCCAGGGGCCTCCACTTCATTCCATGGTATCCTATCCAGGAGTGTCTGGGATGTCCAAGAATGAGAACTCATGAAACTGCTCCCTCTTCACCCCTGCCGACTGGGATACCACGGCTTCCCACAGCCAGACGCCTATCTGGAGGTTTGGAGTGGGTGGGCAGTCTCCCACATCTGCCTCACCAGAGTATGTGAGCTTGGCAGGATTCGGGTTACCCTTCCCACTCTCTTTATTTCCCCACCACTGGTGGAGGCTCCCAACAAAGCCAGTGTAGCAAGGCCCAATCGCACTGAAGCATACTCTTTGTTGAAACTTGCTGTGGGTAAAATATTTAAAGGCAAAAGTCTTAGGTCCTAGTTTCCTCCATTTAATCTTTGTATTGCCTGGAGGAAGTAAATTAATCACTGACTCAAAAGCCTTTGATCATAAAATAGTCTTCGTAAACATTACTTCCCAAACTTAAGAGCAAGAAACACCTAATATTAGGCACAGGCTAAGCAAAGGGCAGATGGCATTCAGCTCTGCTATTTTATAAGGTAAATGCATTCTCTGGAAGGCTCTGTGAAGTATACCGAGAGAGGGATCTTGGAGGGAGAAAGAAGGGACAGGGAAAAGGGGGATCCAGTTCATATATGGGAGGAGATGGGGGAGAAGTACAAAGGGTCAGGAATTTGAAAGTAGGCGCATAGCAGTGAGGGAAGGGGACAGGAGGTAGCCACTAAACGTCTCATATGCCAGGGACACAAAAAATTCCCAGGACCCAACCGGGAAAACATTAGCTGAATTACCCAACAAAAGTTGAAGGATGTGGCCACCCACCCATCTCAAAAATATTAATCCAGAATTCCTCCTGTGAAAAGCAAATGCAGGGACAAAGAGTGGAGCAAAGACTGAAGGAAAGGCCATCCAAAGACTGCCCCATTTAGGGATCCATCCCATCTGTAGACACCAAACCCAGACACTATTTCTGATACCAAGAAGTGCTTACTAACAGGAGCTTGGTATAGCTGATCCCGGAGAGGCTTTGCCAGAGCTAGACAAATATAGATGGGGATGTACATAGCCAAACATTGGACTGAGAGCAGGGACCCTAATGGGGGAAGTTAGGGCAAGGACTGTAGGAGCTGAAGGAGTGTGCAACCTCGTAGGAAGAACAACAATATCAAACAAGAGCCCCCAAAGCTCCCAGTGGGCAGTGGGCTGTGCAAGCAACCTCACCCCAGTTGAGCAAAAGTTCTGGAAACCCAGAGACCTAGTGGGTGGTAATTTCCTCCTGCATGGGACTGAAGGTATTTGACCACACCTCCTGGGCCCCTGGCTCCTATTGCCCTTACAGCCCCCACACCTCCCTGCAGGAGAGGGGTGTGATATGGGTCACTTATAGGCAGCACCAAGCCTTCACACATGCAAATAAGGTTTCCCCAAGCTCTCAGTCCAAACCAATGAGAAGTACCTGCTGTCGAACCCTGAATCACCCCCAAAACTGTATATAAATCCTATCCAGGGAATTAAAGGTGTTCGAGACATACTCTGCCGTCTGAGCCTTTTGTTCTAAGAGCTGTAACACTTGGGAAAAGGTCTGCTCTCCTGAAATGCCGCCTGAAGCTCTGCTTGCTGCACTTCTCACTGGCTAGTCGGCCTCTAGACAGCCTAACCTGACCGGACTCAGTGCAGGTGTGTGCAGAGTCATCTAACCTGGAGGGAATGGCAGAGATGAAGGTGAAGCCAACTGCTGCAGCAGAAGGGGTGGAAGCGACTTCCCCTCCCTGCCTGTGCTCGCTTCCCTTCACAGGAACTCTTGTACCAGGCCTGGCCAGAGATCTCCTTGGAAAGCCTCTGGTACACAGGCCCACATCCATGGATTAAACCACCATCCAAGGAGTACACCGGAGATACTTATAGCTCCACCAGGATATGTAGCAGAGGATGGCCTTATCTGACATCACTGGGAGGGGAACCCCTTGGTCCTGTGGAAGCTTGATAACCTGGAATAGGGGAAAGCTAGGCAGCTGAGGCAGGAGTGGGTGGGCAGATGCCAGAGCACCCTCATGGAGGCAAGGGGGAGGGAGGAGGTAATAGGGGATTGTGGAGGGGAAACTGGGAAGGGAGATAACATTTGAAATGTAAATAAATAAAATAACCAATAAAAAAAGGAAGTGATAAACAGAAATTCTAAGAGAACATCTTTGGAGCCGCTGATGCGTTGATATGGTTGACACTGTTTTCTCATCAACCTGCCAAGCAGTAATAGAAAACTTCACAGCATAATTTCTTAACTGAATAGTGAAGTGATAAATTGCTATTTATATCTAGATTCAGTTGTTGTTTACATATAGGTTTTGCACTTAATAAATCTTAAATCAGACATATCAGAATAAGCTTAAATATATGTGCATGATATTTTAATTTCTAATTAGCAGCTAAAAGACTTAAATACTTGATACAACTTCAAAAAACCTTATGTCTTAGGTAAAAGGGGGAAAATAGCTAGTAGTTACTGTTTTTCATTTAAAAATGCACTATATACAGAGCATATATAAACCCTAAAACTAATCTGTAATATATAGAACGAATTTAATTTTCCATCAAATACTTCAAAAGGTGTTCAATGTTTTGACTTAACAGGGCAATGTAAGTGAAGACACATGAGATATTACTTCATAAATATTATAATGTTTGTATTTAAGGTTATAGAGGATTCAGGTAAAATTAAACGTATGTATTGCTAGTGGAATGATAAAAAATAGCAAAAGGAGCATAGTAAAATAGTTTTTCAGTTTATTAAAATGTTAACCTGGTTATTATGCAAATATGCATTTCCATGCATCAGTCAGGATGCATGCAAGAGAATTTAAATCATAATTTCACAGAATGCTAAATTGTATACAAATATTTGTTGCATTATTCATAAACAACCTAAAATAAATATAATGTAATTGCCCATCAGACCATGAAAGTTTGAAAATTGGAACAATATATTTATAATATGGAACATTAAACATAATAGAAATTGGATACATAATATAATAGAGATGAACCTGAAATATTATAGAATATAAAGCAAATATATATGGGGAGTGGTTAAATATTATATGATTCTTTGAAATGTACTTATAAGACAGATTCTTAGAATCTTGAAATTGATTTGCTGCTACTTATTGTGGAGGTGGCAGATTAGTGAATCTTAATCTGAAGGGTGTTTGCTTATGAGATAATAAAAATGTCCTCATGTCACATGTGTTAGCAGTCATAGAAAGCTCATGGTTTTAAAGAATAGAGTAGTTCTATTATTTCTCAGCTTGGGATTCTTCACATCCCTAGTGTAGGAAATATTTGTAGTTGTTAAGTGTGGTGGCATACTTCTTTAATCTGTTCTCCGTCTCTCAGGAGGTGAGGCAGGTGGATCATGAGTTCATTATAGCGTAATCTACATGGCAAGGATAAGACTGGGTTAGGGTACATGCATAAGAAGTTGTCTCCACTTAGGCGGGACCAGCCTGGAGGCACAGGCCTCAGGAATTGCAGGGGAGTCGCAGGGCTGCAGGGACAGGATCCTCTAAGCTTCCAAGTGACAGAGCTGGAGCAGCAACCATCTCTGCCCCTCCCTGATAGTAGAGGGCCTGACTGCAGGGCAGGCTTCAGCCCAGAGACTGCAAGGGAGTTGCAGGGCAGCAAGGAGAGGACAAGCTCTAGTCAGAGACACCAAGAACATCTAACACCAGAGATCAAGAGATGGTGAAAGGCAAATGCAAGAATCCTACCAACAGAAACCAAGACTGCTTGGCTTCATCAGAACCTAGTACTCACACCACAGCAACCCCTGGATATCTCAAAACACCAGAAAAGCAAGATTTGTATCTAAAAACATATCTCACAACGCTGATAGAGGAACTTAAGAAGGACATGAATAACTCCCTTAAAGAAATACAGGAGAACACAGATAAAGAGGTACAAGCCCTTAAAGAAGAAACAAAAAAAATCCCATAAAGAATTACAGGAGATCACAAGTAAACAAGCAGAAGCCCTTAAAGAGAAAACCCAAAAATTCCTTAAGGAATTGCAGGAAAACACAAACTAACAGGTGAAGGAATTGAGTAAAAACCATACAGGACCTAAAAATGGAAGTAGAAACAATAAAGAAATCACAAAAAGAGACAACCCTGGAGTTAGAAATCTTAGGAAAAAAGTCAGAAAACATAGATGCAAGCATCACCAACAGAGTACAAGAGATAGAAGAGACACTCTCAGGGGCAGAAGATAACATGGACAACATTGACAGAACAGTCAAAGAAAATGTAAAATGCAAAAAGACCCTAACCCAAAACATCCAGGAAATCCAGAACACAATGAGAAGACCAAACCTAAGGATAATAGGTATAGAAGAGAGTGAAGACCTCCAACTTAAAGGGACCATAAATATATTCAACAAAATTATTGAAGAGAACTTCCCTAACCTAAAGAAAGAGATGCCCATGAACATACAAGAAGCCTATAGAACTCCAAATAGACTGGACCAGAAAAGAAATTCCTCCTGCCCCATAATAGTCAAAACACCAAATGCTCAAAACAAAGAAAGAATACTAAATGTGGTAAGGGAAAAGGGTCATGTAACATATAAAGGCAGGCCTATCAGAATTACACCAGACTTCTCACCAGAGACTATGAAAGCTAGAAGAACCTGGGCAGATGTCATATAGACCCTAAGAGAACACAAATGCCAGCCCAGACGAATATACCGAGCAAAACTCTCAATCACCATAGATGGAGAAACCAAAGTATTCCATGCCAAAACCAAATTCACACAATATGTTTCCACAAGCCCAGCCCTTCAAAGGGTAATAAGTGGAAAACTCCAACACAAGGAGGGGAACTTCCACCCTGAAAAAGCAAAAATGTAATCTTCCAACAAAACTAAAAGAAGATAGAGACATGAACGGAATGCCAGCTCTAACTACAAAACTAACAGGAATCAACAATTACTTTTCCTTCATATCTATGAACATCAATGGACTCAATTCACCAATAAAAAGACATAGACTATCAGATTGAGTATGTAAACAGGACTCAACATTTTGCTGCATACAGGAAACCTACTTCAGTGACAAAGACAGACACTACCTCAGAATAAAAGGCTGGAAAACAATTCTCCAAGCCAATGGTCCCAATAAAAAAGCTGGAGTAGCCCTTCTAATATCAAATAAAATCGACTTTCACCCTAAAGGGATCAAAAAAGATAAGGAGGGACACTTGATATTCATTAAAGGTATGATCTACCACGATGAACTCTCAATTCTGAACCTCTATGCTCCAAATGCAAGGACATCTACATTCAAAAAAGGAACTTTACTAAAGCTCAAAACACACATTACAATATATACAATAGTAGTGGGAGATTTCACCATCCCACTCTCTGCAATGGACAGATCATAGAAACAGAAACTAAACAAGGACACAGTGACACTAATGGAAGTTATGAAACAGAGGGATTTAACAGATATCTATAGAACTTTTTATCCTAAAACAAAAGGATATACCTTCTTCTCAGCACCTCATGTTACTTTCTCCAAAACTGATCATATAATTGGTCACAAATCAGGCCTCCACAGATACAAGAAGATTAAAATAATTCCTTGTATCCTATCAGATCACCATGGTCTAAGGCTGCTCCT
>JADRCD010083216.1:0-13415 GCA_019843815.1 Montemys delectorum | reverse complement strand
GAAGTCTTGGGTTCTATAAGAGAGCAGGCTGAGCAAGCCAGGAGAAGCAAGCAAGCCAGCAAGGAACATCTCTCCATGGCCTCTGTGTCAGCTCCTGACCTGCTTGAGTTCCAGTCCTGACTTCCTCTGGTGATCAACAGCCATGTGGAAGTAAGCTGAATAAACCCTTTCCTCCTCAACTTGCTTCTTGGTCATGATGTTTGTGCAGGAATAGAAACCCTGACTAAGACAACGCCCTATTTGAAGGTATATTTTTCAGGCATGGTTTCTTATGTCTGTTGTTCCGATGACTAGCCTGGTTTGTGACTTGTAATTATTGCTGCTTCAACTTATATTTGTCCTTTTTCCCAGCTGAGGAAATAGTTCTTTCTGCACCATTATTTGGTTCTTTGGGGTAAGATTCCATCCAAAGTGATCTTGCACAAAGGCTTAAAGCTAGGGATAGCTACATGCCAGAATGCTTGCTGAGGTCATGCATTTGATCCTCAGAATTATACAAAATAATAATAATAATAATAATAATAATAATAATAATAAATATACAAAAAAGAATAAAAAGGGTCATGCTAATCAGGGGAGTCCTACTGGGAGTCTTTATAACTGAAATTTATGAAGAGCTGTGTGTTTCCCCTTACCAATGGTAAAATTGTGAGATAGCTAATAGTCATGAGATCTCCCTCCTGGGAAGAGTTGGTTTCCTTAAAGAGCAGAAAGAGAGGGAGACAGAGACAGAGACAGAGACAGAGACAGACAGACAGACAGACAGACAGACAGACAGAGAGGAGAAAGAGAGACAGAGAAAGAAACTCAGAGAGAACACAAAACCCAAATGGAGGAGAAACATTCTCTGTGCTTCCATAATTTCCAAAAATTGCTTCCCCAGGATTTTCTCTGCCGTTTTCAGGAGCTTGCATTGGGTTCTTGTCGTCTTTTTTCAGTTATTGTCCAGCCTCCTCAGACACCCTGTCTCCATCTCCAGGTAGCTTCCTTAACGCCCTTCCAGCCTTGTGAAGGACAATGGCAGAGTTGTTAATGACAAGAGCTTCAGAAAACAATTTGTGGCAGGACTCCAGCTCATGAAGGCCTCACTGCCTGGCCCAAGAAATATCTAAGTCCCAAATTCTCTAACTGTAAGGCTATTGGAGTGATAAAAGTGCTATCAAAAGTAAGTATAGCCCTTCTAAGACAGGAGGAAATCAAACGCAATCATGGAACGGGAGGGGCGTGTTCCCAAGTAAGCAATAAAATCCTAAGGGTCAAGCAATCAGCACCATGTTTACACAGTCAACTTTCATCATAGCTCAGCAGTCCGAATTTACCTTCAAGGTTTATTTATTTATTTGTTTGTTTGCTTATATTGTTGCTGATCAAAATATTTTTTTCCCAGTGACTGGTTTATCAATACATAATCTGTAACAAGAATTGGGGTCTATACTCAGGAAGATATAAATAAAAGTAAGGTGTGTGGATCCAGTGCCGGGGCAGTATGCTTTAGATGCTTAACGTGAATTTCAATGCCCCGTGCCCACAGATGGCATGAGAGAAGCGGGGTGAGACAGGTTGCACTGGTTATGGCTAGTGGATGTTTAGAATTCAAATATGAAGCTTTTTCTGCTAAGGAGCATGTTCACAGTGTAATGTATGCAAAGCATTTGGTTTCTTTGGAAGGCAGGTATAAGGAAAATACAAAGTAGGATTAATTATTGATTATCTGTGGAAATGAGAAATGGGAAAGCCAGGACGCCTACTTCCCTTTTGGCAGATTTTACACCGTGCCTTTTTATCACAGTTACTTCCCCAAACAGGCTTATAAGCTCCTCAAGAACAGAACTTGGCCTTATGAATTGTTGCATCTCTTGTAATTCCTGGCAAGTAGATGAATGTTGAAAGGATAATTAGAATGAATACTGAATGGGTAATTAGGATGCATAGTTAATAATAAAACATTTATCTGTGTATGGAATAAAAAGTAAGCAAAAAAGGAGACAGTACATTACTGTGAAACAAAAAGTGGTTTTTCCTTGCCGAAAAGGGAGAACATTACAGAAATCCATTACTGGTTAAAAGGCAGAGAACAGCTGACCATGGGGTGCCCTGCCCTGGTTGATAAATATGTACCTACAGACAAGGCTCAGGGAATATCATGGAATTGGGGGTGGAAAACAGTTAAGTAGAAGACCAGGACTTATGATGTGAGATATACGTCTGTGTAGGACAGGAAAGCCACACCCATGGACTCTCAATAAAGTTGCCTAAACAAGACTTGAACAAGGACAACACAACTGACATGCCACCATGGGTGAAGAAAAGTCTTACCCAGCCTCACCCCTTGATGAAGTGATGCAGGCAATTCCTGGCTGCGGAGAATAGTCTTCCACAGGAATGAGTCCCCCTGATAGCATCTCCAGCTCCAAAGGCTTCAGTCATTCACACGTGTGTAAGAGCAACACTAAAGGAAGTGGTAGGCTGTATTTATATGTACATATTTGTGTACGTGTAACAATAGTAAAGAAAGGATAAGAAGTCATGAATTTGGGAGAAGGGGACGATATTAAAGAAGCTGGAGGAAGAAGAGAAAAGAGAAAGAATGCAAATATAATACTCATACATGAAATTCTCACAAACATAAATAAAGAGAATGAAATAACAGTTTAAAGACCAGGGAAAGAAATAGCTGTACTCAGAGTACAGCCTTTGTGCCCTTGAAACCAAATTGCTAAATTTATATTTTATGTCATTTTGTTCTTACTTTACTTCCTTCTTTAAGTATTGAGAATAGGCTTTGAGCTCTGTTCTGAGCTTTCCTACATGTAAATGTAGGTCAACACTCTATGTACTAAGCATATTTTTTTAGTGTAAATAATGGAACCTCCATACATACTTGCTAATAGCATGGCAAGAATTAAATATAAAACTACCTGTACTTGCTCACTAAATGAAAGTATGAATTGTTAGCAAAATTCTAATATTTCCAATTATGCCTTTGCTGCTTCTATTTGCTTCCGTCTTGTGGACAAGGTTATCGCTCTTGAACTCCTTGATCAGATATATAATTACAACAGCCTTTTCCCTCAACTACATGTGATGGACACTGTTGTTAAGCCATTTCCCCTCTCTCTTTAAAAATAGAATTAAATCAATCCTGTATACCAAGTAAGAATAGTAAGAAGAGCAACAAGAAACCCCAAGGCATGCTGCACTGTAGCTGGGCACTGTGCCTGCTGTGGTCAGGCTTAGCAGGTGACTCCAGCATCCCTCTGATTATTCTTGGTGTTTCTCTTGAAACTGATTTATTGTTTTGAATTTTCAAAAATTTTTTTCTCTTAATATTTGGGCTATCAAAGCTGATGCAACACAGCAGGTGTTACAACATACTATTTAGTGTCATGGATGAATTAATTTGTTTATGGATTCAATTCAAGAGGGAACTAGAGTCCCAGCATAGGAAATGTGTTCAGGAATTGTTAACTAGGACCCAAAACCCGCAAAGAATCTCTAACTGTTTAGTTTGACTTATGGGGGAATGAGGGACAACAGGGATTTCTGCAGCCTATTTCTAGGATGAATCCCCCACACAGACATCAAATCACAACCAACTTTACTTAAGGCCATTTCTGAGATGTTTTGGTGGTCTTTAGTTGGAATCTTCACAGTCTTCTTCATAGGGAACAGAGAGCATCTAGCCACAAGCAATCAAGGTATAACTACTAAAAATCAATCATGTAGCAGTAGAGGGTCAAACTTTCCAGTAGGGTATCTTTCTTCTACTATATCCATCACTTTTTTCTCCTTGCTAGGACCAAATAACTGACAAAAAAGAAAACCAAGGAAAGAAGAGGAGTTCCTATTGGCCCATAGATGAGGAGTTCATATTGGCTTATAGACAGTCCATTATGGTGAAGGCATGATAGGGTGGGGGTGGGGTGGCAACTTTTCACACTATGTCCACAGTTAGGAAGCAGCGAGAGATGAATGTGGGTTTTTTTTTCCCCTTAGTCCCAAGAATGAACCAGGAATATGACTCTGTTATTTATGGTAATTTTACCTCAGTTACACCTGTCTGGAAACACACTCGCATCTGTGCCCAGAAGTATGTCTCCTAGGTGACTCTGTATCCCCTTCACTATCAAGATAGGCCATCACAAAAAAACGAACAAAGCCCCAAGGATTTCACTTTCTTCGGCCTTGGCTTAGAATGTAAAGGTATTTTAAGATAATCTTAGCATCCAAGGTGCTAAACAAGCTTCACAGAGGGAGAGAAACCCAGCTGTTCTATAAATAAAACACAGAATAGTGACTTGATCTGAATGAAACAGGAGAGAATGATCAGAAGCTGGGATTGCAAGCTCCCTATCAAATCTATCAAAGTCAATCTCCCATAAATAGACAACCAGCTAATGAACTAGACGATCATATTTATCTCCCAGTTTTTATTTTGTCTCTGTAATCTTATTTTATAAAATGACCAACGTGTCTCTAACCTAAGTCCCTTCTGCTGAAGTTAGAGGCATCAAGCAAGTAGAAATATTTAGACACCTCTTTGAACTATTGCAATAATGAAGCTGCACCCCATGGCTGGGAGCTCTGAGATCTGAGCTGATCAGTCTTTAGCACTAAGACTATGGGCATATCCGATCTAATCTTAGCAACTGATATCTATTTCTGCTGCAGTCTGTGGGTATCATCACCCCCTTTTAGTGTGTTCCCTTCTTTTTATCAGACCTCCCCAACTTGTTGTTTTTAATAAAATATAAATCATTTAATTTTACCAATAAAAACTCAGGAACCAGATGCCTGGGTGAAGATATGAGCTCAGAAAGGCAGAGAGCGCACCCAGCAGACCTTCCTTCTCAGCCATCCTCCCAAAAGGAAGTTCTCTTTTCGATGCCATCTCAAAACTTCAAGTGCAATGCCCTTCTTTTCCACTTCCTCTGTATCTCTCCATCTGTTTTACTCTATGTTTTTTTTTTTTTCCCTGTGTTCACTCCTATGCATGGGATGGATCCCAAGTTGGGCCATTTTTGTCCCTGCATTTCCTTTAGACAGGAACAATTCTGGGTCAAAAATTTTGAAGATTGGTGGGTGGCCCCATCTCTCCACTGGGGGTCCTATCGATCTACTAGAGGTGGTCTCTTCAGGTTCCATCTCCCCACTGCTGGACATTTCAGTTAGGTCGTCCCCATTGAGTCCTGGGAGCCTCTCACATCCCAGGTCTCTGTGACTTTCTAGAGGTTCCCCCTGCCTCCACCCCCACCGCTGCATATTTTCATTCATTCTTCTAGCCCTCTGGGACAAGGCACTTTCAACTGCATTTCTTGGACTCTATTTCTTTGTAAACTGGGCTCTCGACAGACTTCACATAGCACTTCTATATTGTTTTCCCGTCTCTACCAATAGATCCAGGTAGATCTGCCAATTAGAAAAACCTTCTTCATCACACCAAGTATACCAAAGGAAGATCTTCAGGGATCTTAGGATCTCAATAATTAGCATGTCCTGGTCATAGAGCCTCTTTGCTTTCTCCAGTTCAGGAATGGGAATCTCAAAAGAGAGTTAATAAAAGACAAAAGAGTTCTTTAGAAAGAATTTGGGAGAGTTCCAATGAAACTAATAACAAAGGCTTTCCTCTGCTTTGATACTACAATTCATGACCATGGCAATGGCCAAAGAATGCCCTGAATTCCAGCTTAGTCTACTAAGAAACATAGAAAAGAAACTAGTAAGAATTTGGACTCAATGAATAATCAGTAGAAGAGGATGAACTGAGAATATCAGAGCACTATGTTCAAAAAGGTTTAGAATTCAATTTTCAAAGCTGAAAAAAATGAGTAAGCTATCTATTCAAATAACTATTTATCTTTTTATTGTGAATGTAGATTCTCGGGTGTCTTGTAAATCAATTCATTATAACCAACACCATGAACCTGAGTGCATTAGGCAATTTCTGTTGCTGTTGATAAAGTATCATTATGACCAAAGCAACTTTTATAAGAAGCTTATTTTGGCTTCCAGATCAAGGGATGAGGTATAGCAGCTACTAGCAGGAATGGTGACAGGAACAGGAAGTTGAGAGCTCATATTCTTAACTGCAAAGATGAAACAAAAAGAAAAAGAAAACAAATTTGTAGCAGAAATGTCCCCATCTAATCAATTCAAATATTAATACAAGAAGTCTGTGATTGGACAAGGAATAGGGAGTCAGAGCTAAGAGTTTCAGTGACTGGGAGAGAAGGAAGGAAGATGGAGCAAGAGGAAGATGACCCAGATTCCACATGGCTTTAAATAGCCACAGGTAGCTATGAATATCATAAGAAGATAAAATAATTGGCATAACCTGTCTAATCTAGGTGGACAGCTTGTGTCATTATCAATTGGTTCTGAAATTATTGTGTGGGCATCTTATGAATTGAGAATTTATTGATATATAAATCTACCTAACTATAATCTTCCAGAGTTTTGATTTACTGGGTTAATGGGATTTGTGACAACTAGTTCCAGGGGGTAGCTGGTTGAGAAGAGACAAGTGGCTCTGAGGCAAGTGAACTGGAGAAGACTGCCCTCAGAGGATAACCTAGAGGCAGAGGTGGGGAGACTGCCGGGGCAGAGAGTAGCTGTGTATAGCACAGGATACACCATTCACTCATTTTTAATATTTCCTCCAACACAAATTGATGCAGGGCCTTTAACCTCAAAGCCCATCCCCTGTGATATAAATGCCACTTTTATTTCCTCAGATGAAGTGATGAGATGAGAGCCATACCCAAACTATACAAATAAACAACTTGGGTTTGAGCCCAGAATGTTTCCTTCTCTGTTTTAACTATCCCTAGGCCTAGGCTTGGAAGCTTCTGGCCTCTGTACAATCTAATCCTCCACGTTGACTAATTCAATCTGGCTTCTCTCAGCTTCTGCCCGAGTTGCTCTCCTTGGCCTCATAATAACTTTGGCAATATGTTCTAATCTTCTAGTCCCTTCTCATTCTCTGACTCATTCTGTTTTCACCTATGTCTAACTTGTTCTCTCTGCAACCTTTCTGTAAAATTGTTCTGGTAAAACTGCCACACACACACACACACACACACACACACACCATACCACACACCTTTCTCTCCCTGCCCTACTCTTTAGCAGCCTCTCCTTCCTCTACTGTTCTCACATGAGTTGGGCATATCCTATCTCTGATTCCTTTTGTCAAATAGTTCTCTGATTCATTACTTTGTCTGCCCCTCAATTAAACATCACTCTCAAATATGGCTGTTTCCTTCTACAAACTAATCTTACTTTTATTGTTAGGCATTAAAGGTGTGTGCTAAGGGCATATCTTATTCCAGCTAGATCATATGATAATCCAAAGCATGTCTGCATTCCAGCCAGATCACATAGACCTAGAATGGGATGTTATTCCCTGTGAAAGCAGCCATGTTGCTGGATTAAAACTCCTCTACACAGTGATGTACTTCCTGCAGCACAGCTGTCCCGTTTCAACCTGCCCAAACAGCACCACCAACTGGAGAACAGTGGTCAAATGTCCAAGACATTTGTCATTCAACCACAACAATGAATATACTGGAGAGTGTTCTACATCCGAAGTCTAGGCAAAGAAGAGAATTATATTCCAAAGACAAAGCTCTAAACAGGGACCCCAAAGACCTTGGGCTGGTTAAAGAATGAGTACATACCCATCTTCTCATCTTCTACACACATGCACACTTTCTTCCTATCTTCTGTTGGGAAAGTAGCATTCAGAGAACACTGTCCCCATGTCATACAGCTCCTAACTGTGGTAACTAGAAGCTATCTTTGGCTTTGAAGAGGCTTGCAACAATGGTTCTCAACCTTCCTAATGCTATAACCCTTTAATATAGTTTTTCATGTTATAGTGACCTTCAATCATAAAATTATTTTTTGATGCTACTTCACAACTGTAATTCTGTTACTGTTACATATTGTAACGTAAATATTTGATATTCAGAATATCTGATATATGACCCATATGAAAAAGTTCTTTCACTTACTAAGAGGTCAGGACCCACAGGTTAAGAACCACTGGTTTACAGTTTTACGGTATTTTCTAGCTCTATAAAATCCCAACACAGGAATTATACTTGAGTTGCACTAAAATTACTTTGAATTTTACAAGTCTTTCAAAGTCAAACCTTCTTTCAAAGATGCAACCAGAAATAGAAATCATAAATAGCCATTCAACATTATAGGACTAGACATACTATACGTTACACAGATTCCACACCCCTCACAGTAATTGAGGTATTATTATTATTATTCCTGCTGTAGAATGAGTAAAATGAAATAATTAAATAGAGATTAAATAATCCCTAACAAAGCCATAGTTTTACTGCAGTATGACTGCAAAATCCATGTTAATTATCTCCTCCTTTCTAGGGCCTCAGACTTGCTGGGTTCAGAATATGGTTCCTGGGGTTGTCCTCAGAGCACCCGTGCAAAGCAAATACCTGAAGTGGAAATGTCTGGTTGTATCACGTGATGCGGACTCACGTGATGTCTTGCTGAAACAGACCCATGAGAGAACGCATGATGTTTGGAGAGAATATAAGTAGGGCTCAACACACAGTACCAGGTGCTTGCCTTGCTAGGAGTGCAAGACTGTGTTGCTCTTGTTTCTTCACAGATCTTCACTTTGTTGGGAGAGGCATGGCAGAGAACTTACTCTGGTGTTACTGCAGCTTCTGCTTGCTCCCATTGATTCGTGCTTATTTGGAGGAAGCCTGGCTGTTTCTGCTGGATTGTGCCACTGATGCTGATGCATATTTGGAGACACTTTTTGAACTGGACTGTTGGCATCCTGACACTACTGAACTAGACCGCTGGTATCCTGACAACGGAGATTGGAATTGCCTTAAAGATAGGTCCACAGCTTCTTGTTCTATTTTCCTATCTAGGTATCATGCTTCCCTAAAATCACAGAAGGTAGAAGGGTAGGCATAGTGACCTCTATCCCTTTTATATCTTCTCAGAATGAAATAAAAAAGTTCTGACCTTTAGCTAAGTCAGATAGAATATAATAGACAAGGATATGATGCCAAATTGCAAAGTGGACCGAAGTCTATACTGTCTTTACAATAGTAAAGTGGGCCCTGATGGGTTTTGTTGCCATATAGAAAATGGCAACAGATCAGTTTTGCAGATCAGTGGAAGTCCCAAATCTACAACTTGCTAATTATGTGACCCTGGAATTGTCAGATTCTCTGACTCAGACTTGAGGTCTTGACATTTATGAAACTAACATTGCAGTGCCTGGCTTAAGGCCTACTGCTGAACGCAATAGAATAACATATGCAAATCAGTAGAAAAAAAAAAAAAACCTATGCATGTTCTTGCAAAACAGGCTATTCTAAATTTTAGTTATTTCTAGTTCCATGGAGATTTCCTGTAAGTGAGATCACACATTCTTAGTTCTTTCTATCTCCCGGCCTCACACTGTGCCATTTTCTCAGAAGGCTTGAATGTGATTCTTTGTAATAAATCACTCAAACAAGTGGATAAAAAAGTTTCATGAGAAAGGACCCAGGCTGCTCAGGTCTTGTGGCAGAGTCAGATGGCATCTTCTCACATGGGGAGTTGCCGGCTGGGCTGGCAGGTGGACCCTGCTGCTCCCTCCTGGTTTTCCTCACTGCAGGCTGGCATTAGGTAAAGTAAACTCCCTTCCCATTTGCCTGAGGGGGGTGATGTCTAATTACCGTGCTTCTGATTTCCCTCTGGAAAGCTGGCGCCAGAGCCTGAACACACTTCTCCCCCAAAGTCTCCAGAGACAAGTGGTCTCAAAAAGGCTCAACCACTGCTCTCTCTCTCTCTCTCTCCACACACACACACACACACACACACACACACACACACACACCTTTGAGAATACAGACAATGGCTGCCAGTATCGGCTCTGCCCAACCCAACTCTACCACCTGGAGACCAGAATAGACACAACACAGATAACTAGCAGAGCCACTTCCCCTGAACAGAATACCTCAGGAGGCTTTGATCCTTGCCTATTGAAGATATTCCTTTCATGTGTGTATTCTACCACAGCATTGCCAGCTCTCTAGTGAGCAGGCTCTGATTTTCATATTTCTTCCCAGTGCTTTCAAAGGGCATTCCATGTAGGAAAAAAGAACCCCTCCCCCACCATGCGTTCTGTCCCTCTCAAGAACATTTCTGACTAAGGCTGATTCGAGCCTCTGTTTCCCCACCCCCCTCCTTCTGCTTCTCATCAGCAGGTATTTCATCCCTCATAGGAGAAAGCAATTTGAGTGTTTTAACAGAGAAATCACTTCAAAATCATCTGTTTCCACCCACCCCCTCCGTTAGTTGGAGAAGCCAGGAAACAGAAGCCACCTCGTGCTTCAGTACAGACCCCATCAAGGGGGGAAGTGTCACCCTAGGGATGGCAGGGAGGGAAGATAACTCTGCTGTGTAAATAGCCAGCCACGGTCCATTAACAGGAGCTGGTTAACAGGACCTCGAAGCCTTCCTCTGGGCTTGTAACCCCAAAGGGTTTCCTTTCCTCTGGGTGATGGTCTGCTGTGTTTTTTTTCCCTCTGACATCTGCAGGGTTCACCTATCTGACTTCCTCTGAATTACAAAATGGATAATATTGACCTGCTAAAAGTAAGGAGGGGTTCCAAACCAATGTCCATCATGCGTGACTAGCATCATGTAAAGGCACAGCAAGGTCTGTTCTGACCACGTGCCTAGCAAGCTCTGACCACGTTACCTACCAGGCTTTCTTCATCTCTCATTCCTTCTCTCCCTTCTCCCGGCTTTGCCACTTCTTCCTTCCTTCCTTCCTCACACAGGACGAAAGCTGAGGAAAGGTAGAAGAGGTGCGAAACTGTCACTCTATAGTGAATTATTTCTTCCAACCTGTTTCTTTCAGAGTGTTGGCTCCAACCTGCCTTCAGAACTAGGACTAATCTTGGGCTCCCTTTGGGAAAGATTGTAGGTTTCTGTTCCTGGAGCAGTGGGAAGCCATACATGAGAACACAGAATCAGCATCACTTGGTGACTTACTGAAAAGGAAGGCTCTCGGTACCCACCCCAGACCTGCTGAATCCATCTTAGAAAGACTTTCAAGAGATAAAAGCATCAATTAGTGTTTAAGAATCAGTGACCTATGGCACACCGACACATTGCATTCTTTTTCCAGAATTTTTATTTCCTTTTCCAGTGAATCTCCACAAAGTCTCTGTAACAAACTCTATATATAAAATCCAAGCTCTATCCACTGGGTCAGTTGATAGCCCATATGCAGGCTTCCATGAGAAGCACTGAAGCACTGTGAGAGGAGGCCTAAGGTTTCCAACCCCAGCAAGTCAGTGCTGTCTTTAACTTTAAAGAACCCAACTGCTCATGTCTGGGTCTTGTAAGCTATTGATTGCCCCCGAGATCCTCCTGGCTTGACCCAACAGCACCAATCCTTGACCAGAAGTCAATGGAATTGGATTCAAAGTCTGATAATCATCATTTCATCCTGCTGCCTCTGTGACTTCCGGCAAAAAACTAACCTTCTGGTTCCTCACATCTGTATTCAGACTGTCAACATCAGCGTAGCTTACCATAGAAGCTAGATGTGACCAGTAAATATGTAAAGATGCTGTAAACTGTACATCAATAGTCAGTTACTTTTTTTTATTGTTATTGGTAAACAATCAGTTTAGCAGTAATTTCAGATTGGAAAGAGATTGATAATGGAATCTATTTTAAAGGATTTTCTTTTCTTGTAAGAGAAATGACAACTCAGTTCTATGACCTTTGAAAAGACAAAACAAGGAAACAAAAGGATGGGTGGATGGGTGGGTGTAGGTGCAAATGTGTGGATGGAAGCAGTTACTGAGCACAGACAGGCGTTAGGTGTTTGCTCCTTAGAAATTCACAGTGTGTGAAAGTGCGCAGACCACTGTGGTGAACACTTGCATTCCCCCTCCAGGCGGAAACACTTACCCTTTCAACTACCAGAGAGCTCTACTAGTAGAAAGTCCCCATTGTCAGCCCCCTTTCGGTATCACTGGAGCTAAAGAAACCTACTCACCACAGCCTGCGCCTAGTGATTGTGGGAGAGAAAGACACCAAGACGCAGCCCACCCTCCCACTCGGCACAGCTTGGAGGGTTTTACATCTGGTTGATGCACATTTACTTGTCTTCTGCTCATTCCTGCTTGTCCTTCCTTTGCTTAGATTCTGATGCCTAGACATTCCCTTATAATCTGCTTGCCAATTCCTCTGCCAGAGGTGGCTGCCCGGAACAACCACCCCAGGACACCTCCTCAAACTTATTTGTATCCCTTAAACCTACCCCCCCCCCCCCCCCCCGCCAAACACCCCCCACCCCCGATCGGGGTGACCCACAGAGCAACAAAGATTCTTTTTTTTTTTTTTTTTTTTTCAAGAATCGACAAGTTTATTTTTGTCACAGCATCTAGCCAGTTTCCCTCTCCTGTATCATTCTCTATCCTTTTTTAGCTTTTCAAGACAGGGCTTTCTTTGTGTAGCAGTCCTGGCTATCCTGGAACTTGCTTTGTAGAACAGGCTGGCCTTGAACTCAAGCGATCAGTTACCACCATCCAACTCATGTGCAGTTAGAGATGTTGAGTCTTAGAGGGCCCTCCACCCCAGTGTCTCTACCTCACTTCACAATAAGAGTCAAACCCAAGCCAACCCAAATCCAGTCCATAACTTAGGACGTAGGCTAGTTATCAGGGGAAATTTAGAGCTGCCCACAGCCTGTATGGGTGTTTCTGTATTACCCGGGTGAGGTCAGAGGGCATGCCCATCCTGATCAGCAACGCTGGCCCCTTTCTTCCTGGCTTCTGGATCTCATATCTCAACTGGGCATTCGGCATAAGCAGAGTTTAGTCACCAACTTTCCTAATGTCCTCATGGGCGCTTGCTTTTTGGTGGACAAACTTCCACATGGTTAGTCTGCTGCATGTATTAGGGCGACTAAACTCTCAGAAGGAAAGCGCGGTGTAACTTTGTTAGCTGGTCAGTACAAGACGCAGTCTTCCCGGTAGCCGGCCCAGTAGCCGGCCAAGGGCTATATTGGGTCATCCGCGGTGCCCCAACGGAAACAATGGCGACTGACACCTACACGCCGCCATGGCCACCGAGAGCGCAACAAAGATTCTTGGAACTAAAAACAAACTTAGAGACTATGTCATCCAGCTACTTCATTCAATAGAAAACATTCTCCATTTGCAAGGTTAGCTAAACTAACCTTGCTAGATAATGCCAGAGCTGAAACCAATTCTCAGGTTTCTTGGATAATGATCGAAATTATTTTTCTATTATATAATCAGATTATCCTAGATAAAGTAAAGACCTAGTGCCATACCTGGGGATGCTGCTACCCTGGTTTTTTGTTTTTTTTTTTTTTTTTTTTTTTTTTT
>JADRCD010083213.1:0-10926 GCA_019843815.1 Montemys delectorum | reverse complement strand
ATTACATAACATCACTCAAATGTATCTTAATTCTAGCTTTCTCTACCTGTATTTCCTCTTCCTCCAAAAACTGATCTTCCCCCCCCATTCAAGATTGTACCACCCCAAATCTACCCATAAAATTTGCTCTATATCTAACTCTCAAGGAGATCCATGTGTCCTCTCATAGACACTTTCTCTATACCTACCCACTTCAGATTATAAATTGGTTATCATTTACTTAACAGATAATATCCACATCCTAGGGAAAAGTACTGTGCTTATCTTAATGGTTTTGTGTTCTCACTCAGGATGATTTTTTTTTTCTAATTTCATTCCTTTGCCTGAAAATAGGTCTTTTATTTTAATAGCTGTGTAATTATCCATTGTGCAAATGCACTACATTTTCTTTATTCCTTCTTCTTTTGAGTAACATCTAGCTTGTTTCCAAGTTCTAAATATTGGGAATAAAGCCACAATGAACATGGTTGAACAATTGTTTTGTGGTAGGGTTAACCATCCTTTGGGTATATCCAAGAGTGATATAGTTGTATCTAGAGGATGATAGTCCCAACTGACTACCTCTTATCACCAAATGATGATTCCAGAACCAAAATTGTGTTACAGCCAATTGAGATACTAGCCAATATATCTCATGAAAATTGCCCAACAAGCCAGTGTATTGCCAAGATACAAGGCTATGTATGCTCTATCAACTGACAGCAAGGACTAATTGCTGAAGACAAGACCCACATGACCCTCTGATCATGGAGAAGCTGGTGCCTAAATAGAAACCTTTGCTATTTCCTGTCAGTTTATGGAGAATAGCCTAGTCTTGGAAAAAGCTTGGGTTGTTTGAGGATTACACTGGGAGTCCTATTATTTCATTTAGATTGTATATACATATATAGTTGTGGTTTGAAGAATGGAAACCATTGGCTCAATGTGTAGGGAGTAGCATTATTTGAAAAAAATTAGGAGATGCCCTTGTTGGAATAGGCGTGACCTTTTAGGGGTAGATAATAAAATATAAATTTGACAGTTTAAATGAGAATGTCCCTCAAAGCATTATATATTTGAATATTTAAGGAGTGGTACTATTTAAAAGGATTAGCAGGTGTGATCTTTTTGGAAGAAATGTGTCATTGGGAGTGGGCTTTGAGGTCTCAAAAGCCTATATGCAGTGAATCTCTCTTCCTGCTTCCTGTGGATCTTCATGCATAATCTCAGCTACTTCTCCAACAGCATGTCTTCTTACATGCTACTATTCTCTCTGCTATAGATAAGGGATTAAACTTCTGAAACTGTAAGCTCAGCTCAATTGAATACTTTCTTTTATGAGAGTTGCTTTGGTCAGTGTGTCTCTTCACAGCAACAAGACAATAATTAAGACAACAGTATATATTTTAGGAAGTATCTACTGTATTAGGCTTCCATATTGGATTTCCAATGCCCCTTAATTTTTACTGTCTTGTTCTGTTTTCCTTCTCACAACCTCCACTCTCTACAACATCACTATTTTATCTTCCTATTTCAGACCCTTTTCCTTCATATCTATTTTATTTCCTTTTTCTAAGGAGAGTTATCTGTTTCCTCTAGTTCCTTACACAAATGTTCAGCAGCCATCCTCATGAGGAAAACACAAATCAAAACTACTTTGAGAATTCATCTTATGACAGCCAGTATGGCTAAGACTAACAAGACAAGTGACAACTCATGCTGTGTAGAATGTGGAATACATTAGCCTGTTAGCATTCCTTCTAGGATCCACCCAACAGTTACCTAGCAACACCCAGGTAAGAGCCTGGCTTGCTATAAAATGACTGGCCTCCCATGGACTCTTTTTCTCTCTCTGACAGTACCTCATCTGGCTTCCCTTTCTACTTCACCCTTCCTCTTCTCTCCCAGTGTTCCCTAAGACCTCTTCTGTCTCTCTATCTCTTCTCCCTCTGTCCCCTCTCTTCCTCTGCCTCTACTCCCTTCTCAATCTTCTTCTCAGGCCCCAAATAAACTTCATTTTATACTAGACTGTGCACCATACCACATTTTACAAAATATATCAGAATTAAAGGAACACTCTTTCCCTGTTGGAGTCACTATATAAATCAGTATGAAGATTCCTTAGAAAGATGGGAATCAATCTACCTCAGGATCGAGCTATTTCCTTGTGCTTATACCCAAGAGACTATTCACCCTACCACAAGGACATTTGCTCAACCACGTTCATTGCTGAGTTCTGCATAATATACATAAGCTGGAAGCAACCTAGATGTTCCTCAACAGGAAAATGGGTAAAGAAAATACAATATAATTATACAATATTGTAGTACTCAGCTGCTGAAAAAAAAATGACATCCTGAAATTTGCAGACACATAGGTAGAACTATTCCAGACCCAGAAAGACAAATATGGTATGTATTTACTTATAGGTAGATATTAGCTATTAAGTCAATGATAATCAAGCTATAATCTATAGCTTCTGCATGAAATTTTTAAAGAATAAGAAAAAATGATACTGATCCTATATTTTTGTCCATATACATATAAATTTTGAAGAACAATTTTTCAGGTATCTTACAGTTTGCACTTATACCTTTTGGGGGGTAAATTACATATTGACTTATGGAAGTTAATGAGCTACTGTCTTTACAAAACTATGTCCTTGTTTGTGTATGTGTGCATAAGCTTTTTTGAATTATTTTTTAATCACAATGTGCTTCTATGGATTGTGGTTCCTCCAACTACATACTGAGTTTTGAATTCAGTGAGAATGTTAGATTCATCTTGGTAATTCTAGTTCACATCACCACAAAATAATTACAAAATAAATGATTGTCAAATAAAACTCTGAAATTTAACATGATACAATCACAAAAAATGTAAATCAACTCAGTTCATAACATTTTCTAATCTCATTTTTTATTTCATATCTAGAAATAAAGTAAGATTCTGATTTGGGGCATATGTCTTCAAATAGTTAACAAAATGATACATGGACTACAGTAAGCTATTTTTAATAGAGGATAGTATTGATAAAATTAAACTATCTCAATGAACATTTTCCTCCTTTTAAAGGATTTATTGTTTTACCCTTAAAACCCACTTTAAGGCATGGCTTTACAATGTAAACTTTAGAATATTTCTTTAGTATTATCAAAATGTTAAAAGTAGAGAAAAATAGCTTGTAAAGTTGATATAAATTTAACTAAACCAGGAATGAACCAGTGTCTCCCACTACTTAAAAATATCACTGTCTGTACACATGCTTGTCTATGCTTTTTCCCACATATTAGTCAAATACTTGGATATAGAGGATTCAAGAGGACAGACTACACAGCACTAAAAGCTATTCACATGCTATTCATCTTTTTATTTCAGGGAATCAAAGGTGTCTTTTGGAGCAGTCTTGTGTGAATGAGAATAAGGTCTTGAATAAATTGCTCACAAAATCCATGCTAAACTAATCCCCCAATAGCTCCCAGTGGTCACATACATCTCTTATACAAATCTCTAGAATGCCTGACTGACCACCTAGGCCTCCCACTCTTCAGGAAATGGTCCGGGGGGGACATTTCCCTATTTTAAGACAAAAAGAACTTCCCAATTTTTGGCTAAATGCCATATTATCTCTCCCATGCACATAAATGCAATAATTATTACAGCTGGGGCAATGGGTCTCTTCTTATTAGGGAAGGATCATTTACCTCCAAGATTTCTAGAAACTCAAAGTAATTACACTATTCACACTACCATATCCTGTTATTAATTAACTAGAAAGATACATGAAAAGTGTTTTAATGATTACCTAAACTAATATTTTAGAACACTGACATACAGACATTGTTTTTTAAACAGGAAACAGTTTTTAAAAGAAAGTTATCTAAATGTTTGTGAGAATTAAATGTTTTAGTAATCAGAAGAACAGTAAAGTACATGTCAATCATCTTGACAATTTCTATTTCAAATGTATAAGTATACATTGTAGTCTGAATCTGCTAATTTTTTCAAAATCATAGAAAAAATAGAAAATAATTTTAGTTGTTTCTTTTCTCTGTCTCTATTAATTTACATGTTCCACATTATTTTGTATTTATACATTTTCTATTAATCGTCTATGTGTCTTTAACTGAAATAACTAAATCAGAAATAATATTTAGAATTAGCTTTCATTTTGGGCTTTGTATTGTACATGCTCCTTTTAACCATTCAGGGATATTTAAAACATAGGGGAGTATGAAAATCACAGAATTAATTTGAGGAATAGTGCCTTGTTTGTATAATTCAATAAGGAGATAACAATAAACATTGGCTGAGGAGTAAGCTGAATGCTTTTTCCTCCAACTGGCTCAAGCAGTTCTCTGATTACAGGCACCCAAACAAATCACTTTTTTTTTCAATATACTCAACAGGGATATGACCCTACTGTCTTTTCATTTCTCTGGATTGTAGTATAGCTCAAATGGTTGATGGTTACTCTTAAGAGTTTAAACCTATAGTAGGTAAAAGAAAACAAGGGCCAAGGTCTGGATGATCAGTGTAAGAATGTATCATTTTAAATCAAAGTACATAGGAAATGAGCAAAGTAAAGGATAAGAATGAGGGAAGCAGGGAGTACCTACCTACAGATTAACCTCAGATGACAACAAAAAACTAATGCTATTGTTTTAAAATATAATTGTACTTGATAAAGAAGCTAAGCTCTCTTCTATTGTTTTTATTTTTGCCTGAGGATATTCTAAGTCTTAGAGTTCCAGCAATGTTTGATATATATATGTGGATATATATATATATATATACATATAAACACATAACACACGTATGCATATATATTTGTTTCTTCTACAAAGGTCCAATAAAGGCAATCCTAGTAATAAAATTGTGATAGGGTGAAAACGTATTAGATTACCAATAGATATATTAGATACTATCTTTAAATTATATTCAGAAATGTAATAAATTATTCCTTCTGAAACCAAGTAGATTTCAGCTTTGGGATTCCTTATTACTACCATAGACTAAAAAATATCTTTCTCAAAAATGGTTTGTGTTACTTTACATTGAGGATACATTTTTAAAACATATTTCTAGACTTTAATATTTACTAAGAAAAAAAGTTATACACTTTGGGATTCTATAGTACTTGTTTTTCCTAAGTATAAACTATAGATGAGAAAGGTATCATATTATACTAGAGTCTCTATCCATGACTTAATTTTAGCTTTTAAGTATTTGCTTTTACAATTGTCTAAATTTTGCTTTCCTGAAAAATTGTAAATGAATGAAAACCAGTAGCATTCATAAGGTCAATAAAAATTTCTATGCATATTATATATTGGAACAGAATCTAAGTCAGCACTTTCATTGCGTTTTTGTTGTTATTTCCTTGTTTTTTTATTTTTAATTTTTATTCTAATTGATTTTTAATTAAATCTTCAACTATTTTAATTATTTCATTTATTTATTTATTTATTTATTTATTTATTCATCTTACATCAAGATATCAGTCCCCTCCTCCCAATTACCCAAACACAGAGCCCCGCCTGCCGTATCCCCATGCATTCCCTGTGAGAATGAGAGGTACCCCCTCTGGCACATCAAGTCACTGTAGGACTAGGCACATCCTCTCCCATTGATGCCAGATTATTAGGATCACTTAGAGGAAAGGCATCTACAGGTAGCCAACAGATTTAGGGATAGCCCCTCCTTCAGTTGTTGGGGGACCCTCATGAAGACCAGCTGTATATCTGCTACATATTTTCAGGGGTCTAGATCCAGTTGTGCATTCCCTCAGATTATACATTATGTTTGTCCTTGTACTTATTGTAGGCACCACACATTATGGGCTGAAAATTCTGTGGATGAGTTTGTGTTCTCATCCCTTCACTGGGGGGTCCTACTTGGTTACAGGAGTTAGCCTTTTGATGTTCCATATCCCCTAGTACTAACAGTCTCAGATAAAGTCACCCGAGAGACTCCCAAAAGTCTGTCTTATCCCAGATCTCTGGCACATCCTAGATATGCCCACCCCTACCAGCTACCAATATCCATTCACTCTCCCAGCCCTTCTTTCTTGTCTGTCCCCACATCACATAGTTGATACTGATCTGTCACCTTATACCCTGCCTATAACCTCTACCACCCATTGCCTCAACATAAAAATGGATACACTAAATTTAATAGAAGATAAAGAGGGGAATAGCCTTGACCACATTGGTACAGGAGACAACTTCCTAAACAGAAAACCAAAGCTCAAATAATAAGGTCAATAAGTAATTAATGGGAATTTATGAAACTGAAAGCTATCTGTAAGAAGAAGGACACTGTCAAGATGACAGTCTACAGAATGGGAACAAATGTTTACCAACCCCATATCTAATGGAGAGTTAATATCCAAAATATGTAAGGAACTCAAAATGATAGACATCAACACAACCAAAATTCCTAATCAACAAATGGGGTACAGAGATAAACAAAGGATTCCTAACTGATAAATTTCTTTTTTATTAGATATTTTCTTCTTCTACATTTCAAATGTTACCCCTGTCCTGGTTTCTCCTCAAAAAAAAAAAACAAAAAAAAAAACAAAAAACAAAAAACAAAAACTATTCCCTCTCCCCTACTCCTGCTCACCAACCCACCCTCTTCTTCTTCCTGGCTGTGGCATTCCCCTACACTGTGGCATAGAGCCCTCACAAGACCAAGGGCCTTTCCTCCCACTGATGAACAACTAGGCCATCCTCTGCTACACATGCAGCTGGTGCCATGAGTCAATGTGCACTCTTTGGTTGGTGGTTTAGTCCCTGGGAGCTCTGGGGATACTAGTTAGTTCATATTGTTGTTCGTCCTAAGGGGCTGCAAACCCTTCAGCTCCTTGGGTCCTTTCTTTAGCTCCTTCATTGGGGACCCTGCGCTCAGTTCAATGGAGCCTCCACTTCTGTACTTTAATCCTTAAGATTAAGAGGGGAACAAAATACCCATGGAAGGAGTTGCAGAGACAAAGTGTGGAGCAGAGACTCAAGGAAGGTCAATCCAGAGACAGCCCTACCTGGGAATCCTTCCCATATACAATCACCAAGCCAAGACACTATTGTGGATGCCAGCAAGTGCTGAATGACAGGAGCCTGATATAGCTGTCAACTGAGAAATTTCTAATGGCCAAGAAACAAAGAAATGTTCAGTGTCTTTAGTCATCAGGGAAATGCATATCAAAATGACTCTGAGATTCTACCTTACATCTGCACCCATCTGAAAGGCAAAACAAAACAAGAACAAATGAACAAACAAAAAACACTTAAGACACAAGGCCACAAAACACATGCTGGCAAGAATATGGAGTGAGGGAAACACTCTTCCATTGCCAGGTGGAGTGCAAATGTGTACAAGTTTACATTGGAAATTGAAGCCACCTGCGGATTCAGGGAACTGGATTCTTCCCAGGAGAAGGATAGGGACCTGGAAAAAGAGGGTTCAAAATGGGGGAGAAATAAATGAAACCAAGACAAGTATTCTCATCAAGGTTCAAACTTTACTGAGGGAATCAGGCATATATACACAAAGTACAGAAATCAAAGCAAGTCTCTAGGTTCCATGATATTTGCATAACGTAAGCATTACAGTAAATCAAATCTCTGGCGCCAGTGTCTCAGCAAATCTGTAAGCCTTCTGGCTGTGGGTGATCTCCTAGCTTGGTGGGTGGACTTCTAAGCTGCTGCCTAGAAGAGAGGTGACACTCCACAGAGAGCCTTTGTTTGGCTTCCCAGGTGGGATAGCCACTTCCAGGCTTGAGCTGGCAGTTTGGGTTTGACTAATGGAGGAGATTACAAGAAATCAACTGGGACTTTCCTTAGAAAATTTTGAGTAGATCTACCTCAATAAACAGTTATTAGCACTTCTGGGCATATACCCAAATGGTGCTACACCACACCACAAGGACATTTGCTCAACTATGTTTACAGCATCTTTATTCATAATATCCAGAATCTGGAAAGAATCTGTACGTCTCACAACTGAAAAATGGATAAGTAAAATGTGGTGCATTTATAAAATGGAGTACTATTTAGCTATCAAAAACAATAATATGAAATTTGCAAGCCAAATGGCTAGAACTAAAAAATATGATCCTTCGTGAGGAAACTCATAGAAATACAAATATGGTATGTTCACAATTATAAGTGGATATTAGCCATGAAGTAAAGGATAGCCAATCATGTTACAATCTAGAGAGCCAGAGAACCTAAGTACCAATGAGGGCTTAAAGAGGAACTTATGAATTTCCTGGAGAAGGGGAAAGAGAATAGGCACCCTTTGTGGATTTGGGGGGGGGGGTCTGGTCAGAGTAGAGGGTAGGGAAAGGAAAAAGAAGCATTAGTATGGGGAAGACAGAAGGAAGGAATACTGGGAGAGATAACTAGAATGGTGGAGAAGGGCATCTCTAGGACAAGCTTGAAACAGGGCAATAGAAACTAAGACGCCTAGCAAAGGAGGATGTGGAACCTGAACCAGCCATCTCCTGTAACTAGGCACTACTACCAATGGAAGGTTGGAACCCCATCCCAACCACAATACAGTTGATCTACAATTTGTCCTCCTGACAAGATGTGCAGGGATAAAGTTTTGAGAGAGAAAAAATTGAAGGAATTGACAAGCAATGACTACTCCAATGTGAGATCCATACCATGAATGGGAGCCTACCCTGACACTGTTAATGATGTTCTGCTATGCTTTAAGAGAGGACCTTAGCATTATCATCATCTGAGAGACTTCAGCTAGTGACTGAGAAACAGATACAAAGATCCACAGCCAAACATTAAGCAGAGCTTGGGGAATCCTGCAGAAGTGGACAAGAAAAGACTGGAGGATATTTAAAATAAAATCTTATTTCAATCAGTGTGTGAAATTTGCGTTTTACTCTCATTTGAATGATAATCCCCTCCCCAAGGAAATGGATTTGGTAATTTTTTTGAGAGGCATCTTACCACAAGTTCTAACTGTAAACGTATTAATAATTATTTTCAAAAGTATCATTTCTTCCTCCCCTCAAACTATTCTTAAATCTTGTAATAAACCTATACAGCTTATTTGCATATTTATAAAATTCAGAATACCAAATATAGGCAACTCATATAAGAAAACAAAACAAAACAAAAACATTTGTTCAATGGCTATTTGTGAATTGCCAGGTACACTGGATACCTCCCATCTATGGAAATAATCTAATCTTAAGAAAACCGAGTCCACGTCAAGTAAAATCTTGACAATCTGTCTGGATGCCTGCCAATGGGTTTGTTTACCCTAAACAATGTCTCACATGATTGCGGTGTGGAGTCTGTATAGAAACAGCAAACACTCCCCATGTATCCCCACCGGTTTTCCATGCTGATATGTAGCTTCCTGTCTGGAGATGAAGTTTCCTGGAATAAAACTAGTGGTGAGTATGAGAGTAAGTTTCCAGGTTTTCAAAATGACCAAACACTTTGGTATCGATACAATATATTCCCTGTAGCCTCAAATATGCAAAATATACATTTCCAGTTCTTTTGATTTTTTTTTATATGAAGTTAGGTTTGTGAAGTTAGGTTTTTTATATGAAGTTAGGTTTAAAGGATGGTGGAGTGGACTGCTAGGAGTCCAGTGGGTTGGCGCAGTGCTCAGTTCTGATGGCGCTTCATGTGCAGTGCGAGGTGGTTGGAGCAGGAGAAGCTGAGGTTGGACACCATGTATTGGAAATGGCTTGGTACCTGTGTGCTTCCTGTAGTGGCGGGTCAGCATGTCCTACTGGACAAACCTCCAGTCACGCCCTTCCCGGGGCACTTGTAGGGATTCTCACCTGTGAGTCCTCAGGTGAGCTTTTAAATGGTTTGACATTGTATATACTTTTGTGCAATCATTATAATTGGAGAAGTGGATGTGTCGCTTCTCCACATCTGGGTTACTCCTTGTATCTGACAGGTTGGATATTTGGTGAAATAACTGGCAGAGTAGCAGGTAAATTTGGATTGTGAATTGCCAGTTTCGAAGCAATTGTAGCAGCATAGGTCTAAATTGGGGATAAATTCTGGGGCATCTCAGCTTGTCTATCAGGACTTCCAGGCTCTGAGCTCGGTGGTGATGGAGGAATATAGGTGGCCTGCTGTGGAAGAAACTGACTTGGCATGGTATACCTGCAAGGGGGCATGGCCTGAAACTGTTGTATTGAAGTCTACAGAACAGCAGAGGGATGTGTGTTAAGGACTGCCATAGAAACATTAAGGGTGTCCATTACTGTTGTCTGGTTTGTTAAACTGGGCACATCTAGATGTGGTGTATTCAATAGTACAGTGTATTCAAATGTACAGGTGGCCCTGCTGGGAAGGGACAGAGAGATGAAGATCTGGTATAGGAAGTTCATGTTTGATGAAGATATTGCTCATCTCAGGTGGCGCTGTTGTCTGGTGGGATCTGAATACATTGGTGAACTCAGGGAGGGTCTGAGTGGGGGCCAGAGGAAGGGCGGTCGACTTGCTCTAGTGGCTGAAAATGGTAACAGGTTCTGTCTTGATCTGTGTTACACATGGTCTCTGAGATTTGTAGAGGCCAGTTCTCAGGTGAGTGATGTCAGGGAGGAATATGTTTTATCATTATTTATTTTGTGGTAATATAGTAAATTTTGTTTTTTAGAGAATAATTTTCATAACTTGATAAATTATAGTTTTGCTTGTTAGAAAAATTGCTTCCACATGTAAATAGGCAACAAACAGTGTAAATGTAATTAAAAATTTAAATTACTTCTACCAGGTCACACATTCTTCTGTCTTCCAAGGTTTCCTTTTACAGTAGGGTCTACATAGTTTCTCTTTTTTCTATATAAATTGTTTTAAATAAAGAATATTGGAGGGATTTCTTTTAGTTATCACATTATGGTTAAATATTTTTTATGAGAAAATAAAATAAAGTGATGTACCACACACC
>JADRCD010083181.1:0-13359 GCA_019843815.1 Montemys delectorum | reverse complement strand
TGTGTGCGTGTGTGTGTGTGTGTGCGTGTGTGTGTATGTGTGTGTGTGTATGTGTGTGTGCAAATATATGTGTTATTTGTGCTGCTCCTTTGGCTGCTTATTTTTAATTTTATTTTTTCTTTTTGCTCAGTTTCCTTGTTCCAGTTTGTTTGTTTTTTAACTTATCTCATTTCATTTTATTTTTAATTTTATTTTCTTAATTCACTTTATATCTTAATCATTGTCCCCGCTCCATACCCCTTACACATTACCTTCCCTTCTTCCCTTCTCTTCTGAGAGAGTGAAGAGCCCCCCCGCCCCCGTGTATCCCACTACCCTGGCACATGAAGTCTATGAAGGACTAGGTGCTTCTTCTCCCACTGAGGCCAGACAACACAGCTGAGTAAGGGGAACCTACTCCACAGACAGGCAACAACTTTAGGGATAGCTTCTGCTCCTGGAATATTTCTACTTAAAGACTCAGCTATACCACTCCTGGGCATATAAGCAAAGGATGCCCAACCTTACCACAGGAACACCTCCTCACCTATGTTCATAGCAGCTTTATTCATGATAGTCAAAAGCTGGAAACAACCCAGACGTCCCTCAATGGAATAATGGATAAAGAAAATGTGATACAACTATACAATGGAATACTATTTAGTTATTAAGATCAAAGACATCATGAATTTCCCATGCAAATGGATGGAACTTGAGAATATCATCCTGAGTGAGGTAACTCAGACACAAAAGGACATGAATGGTAGATACTCTCTTATAAGTATATATTATCCATAAAATACAGGAAACCCATGTTACACTCTATAGACCCAAAGAAGCTAAAGAAGGAAGAGATAAGCAAGGATGTTTAAATCCCACTTAGAAATGGAGAAAATAGACAGAGTGCAAATAGAGGGAGTGAACTGGGTAGGAGATGGGAAGGGGAGAGGAATAGGAAATGTTCCAGATCAGGTGTGGAGAGAGACTGTGAAGATGGTCAGATGGCCATGAGAATGAATGGAAATCTCCTGCTGGTGGGGGTTGGGTGTGGGGAGTATCTCAAGGACATGCCAGAGACCTAGTGTAGGGGAGAATCCCAAGCATCATGCGAGTGACCATAGCTGAGAATCACATCAGTAGGTATAAGGACCCAGAAAAGGCCACATCTTGTAGCCAAGGAAGAACACCAGTGGAACAATAGGGACACCAACCCACCCACAAATCGTTCAGCCCCAAGTTTATCCTGCCTACAAGAAATGCAGGGATGAGGGATGGAACAGAGACTGAAGGAATCGCCAAGCAATAACCAGCCCAACTAGAGACCCATTCCTTAGGCAAGCACCAGTTCATGACACTATTAATGATACTTGGTTTTGCTTGTAGTTCAGAGCCTAGCATGGTTATCCTCTGAGAGGCTCCACCCAGCACCTGAGTCAGACAATGCAGATACCCAAAGCCAAACCTTGACTCAGGATCACTTATTTCATCATTTTCTTTTTAAATGCTTGTTTGTTTTCTAAGGAGAGGGGAAAAAAGGTGTGGATTTGGTGGGTATGGAAATGGGGACGATCTTAAAATATTTGGGGAAAGAGAAACCATAATCAGAATATATTGTATGAAAAAAAATCTATTTTCAATTTAAAAAAATGTTGGTGTCTAGCAAACTTTGAAAGATTTAAATGGAGTAAAAAGGAGCAGAAAAACTGCTAGAAGACTAAAGAGATTCTTACATGCTCTCTCCAGGTATCCTGGAACAGGCTTCTAACTTGGCCTTTTTTGCTTCAAAGACAAGTTCTAACTTACTGAGCATACACCTCTATTACATTCTGTCTGTACTATTCTAAGCACCATGACTAGTCACTATTCTAAGTACCTTATAAAAGGATCCATTCTGAAAACCAGATAAAAGATGTGCTGGTAGGAATGTATTCACTTGATGAAATGGTGGTCAGGAAAATTTCATTTCTATTTGGCTGATGCGTAGATATAGAATTTTGGGGTGATGTTCTCAGTCACTTTGTGACTGACACTTTTAGGCACAACCACACTGCTTTGCAATTCAGTTGCACTAATATTCCATTCACCACCAGCCATGTGAAAGGATACCAGCTGCTCCACATCCTGCCAGAATCTATTATGTTATTATCTATTTTCTGACTGTAGCCATACTAATAATTATAAAATATGAAATCACACATGTTTTCCAATGACCAACATGTCAGGCATTTTCTCTTCACAGTATACAGGCTGTCTCTGTACCTCTTTAAGAAAAATATAATGTTAGTAATGTTGCTTTTTATTATTACACATTAAGAGTAAGATACATAGTGGTTATAGACATACAGACCAGCCACAAAGATGATACATATGTAGATATAAACCTTTTATATAAGTTCTGTATCAGAATTTAAAATGCTTTCTTCTGTGCTGAGTGAGATTTTGACTTTAATAATTCATCACAAAGCACAACTGTCACATCCCAGGTCATAGAGTTAGTCAATTACTTTAACAAATCATTTCTATTTCTGTGGATGTTTGTGCCTATGTGTAAATATGTGCACAAGAATGCAGGTGCCCATAAAAGCTTGAGGTATCAGATCTGTTAGAACTAGAATTAGAGGAGATGGTGAGCTTCCTAGCAAGGGTGCTGGGAACTGAACTCATGTCCTCTGGAAGAGCAGCAAATGCTGTTAACTTGAGTCACTTTTCCTCTTTTTTTTATTGGTTAATTTATTTATTTACATTTCAAATATTATCCCCTTCACCGGATCCCCTCTGCAAACCTCCTATGCCATCCCCTCCCTCTTGCTTCTATGAGGATGCTTCCCTACCCACCCACCTATTCCAATCTCACCACCCTTTTTTCTAAGAACTTGATCCTTTTAGCTTTTCAGTCTAAGTCTATGAAAAACATTAGCTAATTCCCATGTACAAAATAAGAATCAAGACTAAATTCATTATTTTTTACATGAGCTACTGAATTGTTTCCAGACAATATGCTGATGGCTGATGGATAGTCTTCCTCAGTGCTGTCCCATAGAATGCTGCTAAAAGACAAGGTACAAATGATCAATTATTTCACAACCCTGATTTCCTGACTTTGTTATCTGTGTAGCCTGATCTCTGGATTTCACAACTTTAATTGAAGCTACTTAATAGGAAATATGGAAATATACAATGGAAAGTCCTCCAACAAAATTCTTCATAATCAGCATTGGTCTGGCTATTCTAGATCAATATTGCTATAGCAACTTTGATTCTCAGTAAGGTGTTTATGATCCACCTATCTATTTCTGTAAAAGGAATAAGATTATGGAATACGATTACTGATCTTTGTATACGAGTCAGGTAATTTACAGAGTCAACTCTTTGGTTGCCCTTCTGATCTATATACATGACATCTCGCTATATTAATTTTTATCACTAGAGTTTTTGTGGCTTTTGGTTTATATGATTTCCACTTCATTTTCAACTTAGAATTTTTAGGATTGTATTTACATTTTCTCCTCTCCTTCTTTTTCTCCAATTCTGCCTATGTTCCTCCATGCCTTTTCAAATTCTTCATTCCTGAAATTATTAATGTCACATACACACACAGGTGTGTGTGTGTGTGTGTGTGTGTGTGTGTGTGTGTGTGTGTATGTATACAATCTGCTGAGTTCATTTGGTGTGTTGCTTGTATATGTATTTATTAAGAGATGACCACCTAGATCTGGATAACCTATAGGGAATATAGTGTTCTTCAGGGAGAATCTCCTGATTTATGCCTCTTTTAAAATGTATTCCTAAGTGTTTTATCTTCTAAACATATTAATAAATGTTACTCCTTAACAATTTCAGTTCAGGTGGGGAGGGGTCAGAGAGTGAACTCCAAAGAGCCTGAAAAGCCTTACTCTCACTGGCCTAGGTACAGTTAGACCCCTCAAAGAACCTCAGGCATGGGCACTGGTCCCATCACCATCACAATCATGAGCAGTGAGGCCCAGATCCAACAGCCACCCACTGCCCCCACCCGAACCTGAACCCTTACAGTCACCAACACAAAGCTAGGCTCCAGAGGTCTCAACTCAAGTAAGACATCTCTGGGACCTTCACATTGGAGATCTTCACTGGCAGAGACAAAAAGGACATCACAAGATAGGTTTGGGGAACAGAAAATGGTTCAATGTAAGAAACAACTATGGTTTCATGCACAGCAATGATAACATGGAAGACAGTTTTACACCAGACTACTACAAAGAATAGCCCAGCAAGTATCTGCCCAGTGTAGGAGGTAGAGAAACTATTAAATTTGAGGTTGTCAAAGGAGAAGAGTGTGGAGGAAGCAACCTTTACAGGCCCTGGTAGAATTCCAGTTCAAGGAAGTAAATATGCAGCAGACCTTAACCGTTATAGACAATCCTTGTCTTAGGAGTCTTTCATGCAATTACCAACAAAACTACCAGAATGGTGAGAACTGAGAAGAGAACAAGGGGATCAGAAAGTGCTACTGAAGCCCAGGTGCCACAGCAGGTGAAAGGTCTTACTACATGGGCATTGACCACAGTACTGAAACCCTCCACTACAATCAGAAATGATGAAGGTGCAGCCAACCAGGATGTAGGAGAGAAAGGTAGACAAGTGAGTCAGAGTATGTATTAGGGTTACAGACCATGCAATGGCTTCTTCTGGACCAAAGACAGCCTAGATGGGACAGCAATATAAAGGAAATGACACCAAGGAGAGGAGACCCAAGGTAGGCAGCCATCTCAATGCCTGTGTCACTGCAGCCTTAATGACTAACACAGACGCTCAGAGAATGCTAATCCACAAGATTTCAAAGAGACAAACATACCCAATGTTCCTGCTGAAAAATTTTAAATTTCTGAGTCTGGGCAGGGCAGCTTGACTGGCTTATCATCTCTACCATCATCTTGTTTGCTCATCCAACTTAAAGAAATGAATCAAAATTTCCAGCAACAAAAATTAAACCAACTGTGGGGCTGAAGATCTTAAGTGCTTGCTTTGTGCTGGTCAATCAGATACACTAAACTTGCTGTATTATCTATTCAGCATTGAGGTTTTTATTATTTTTACCTAAAGATATCTCTTTGTATTAACGACAAACATGAGGTTTTGTTTGTTTGTTTTTTAAATAGCCTAGTTTTTTTTTCAATATACCTTTAATGGTTGTTGCCTAGGGCCAACACAGGTGGTATCTTCTTTCTTGTTGATTCTCCTTGAGACAGCAGAGGGGGAAGAGCATCGATAGAGGGTAAGACTTTTGTCTTACAAGATATTTAGGGTTGCTGTGTAATAATTAAAAGTTTACTTATTTAAGTTTAATTTACTTTGCTATAGTACCTGACCTAGGTCTGTGTTCCTCTGAGGCCAGAAACTTCACTCTCTGGCACTTAGCACCTCATGCTAAAACAGCAAATGATTAACTAATATGGCCTTTGTTCTTTGTCAGCAGGGATCACTTTCAGCCTTCTAGTTGAAGTTGCAGCAAGAATAAAGGACACTCTGTAAAGTGAATTCAGCATTTATTACTAAGTTGTAAAAAGTTTTCTATGAGAAACTTACATCCATCCAATAGTCTGACGTGTGGAACGCCTGTGCTTGAATTAGGGAAAGGCTAGAAGAAGCTGAGAAGGAGAGGGTCTCTATAAGAAGACCAATAGTCTCAACAAACCTGAACCCCAGAGATCTCTCAGACACTGAGCCACCAAGCAGGCAGAATACACTAGCCGGTCTGAAGCCCCCTGAAACATATACAGCAGAGGTCTGATCTTGCCTCACTGAGAGAAGGTGCACCTAACTCTTGAGAGACATAAGACCCCAGGAGGCCTGGCAGAGAAAGAGGGTGTAGGGGTATAGGGACATCCTCTTGGGGACTGAGGAGGAGGAATGGGATGAGGAACTGTCAGAGAGTAGACCTGGAGGAGGATAATGACTGAAATGTATAAAGTATAATTTTATAAAAAATAAATAAATAAACATTTAAGGAGTTTCCTATGAAAGCTCTCTAAGATAAAGGGCGAAAATGGAATGAATGAAAAAGTTCGATAAGGGAAAATTCTTTTCTGTCCTTTCTTTTTTCCTCAGCACTTATACATCTTACAGAATACATGATCACCTGGTAAAAAAGAATTTCATCACAAGTTTACATAAATTCAAATCATAAATTGAAATAGAAGTTTATAACAGAAACTGTTTACATGCATATCTATTAGGAATATTTATCTGGCTAAACATTCATGACCTGTCCCAGCTCCACAGGTTCACCGAGTATTAAAAACCATAACTAAGTTATTAGTGAATTTTTGTATAGATAAACCTAGTCAATATTGTATCCTCTGCCCTAGATCTCTAATAAGTTATTAGTTCCCTTTTTATAACCTTTGGTGAATGGTTTTACAACCTCTTAGAATGTGCTGTAAGTAGTAGAAAGTCAGGTTACTATATAAAAGCAATTAACTGATGACACAGGGTACACTTGCAGAGTTCTCATTGAAGTTTTGACTATCAAAAAAGGACCCAATAGCAGTCCCACTACAAAAGAGCTTAATAAATACTGAAATAATTTTAGGAATTCTTATAGTATCATCATAAAGAATTGAGAAATAATTTATTTGTCTATATATCACCACTACAAGACAGTATATCTTTGAAGATCTGCAGAGATCTGCTCAATAGTGTGGAATAATACCTAGCGATTGTCATATATGTTTAATAATAACAGGAAAAGCATATAACAGGAATATTTCCTAAAATGATTTTCTCCTGGGCCTTGCCTATAGGAGAAAATCTCTTGTGGATTATTATAATCTGAGGTACATCATCTCAGGAAGATCATTTTCAAGTAATTAACTTGTTTTATGATGGCTCCTTACAGTTTTTTAACTTGTTTTGTATCTGGTCATGTTGATATTTTTGAGATGTACTGTCACCTGACCTCCATCATATGGCCCATAGCTCTGCCTGGCCACCCAAGAATACCTGTGAGGCCTCAGGAACATCCAGGTTAGACCTAGAACCCCCAATCCCTTCCCTGCCAGGTCCCTCTGGGTCACAGCCAGCATAAGTCAGCCATAGACTGTTCCCTTAGCTTTGTCTGTCTTCCTGAGGTCTGTGGGGATCCCTAGAAATATTTAGGTCTATCTGTGGTACAGCCAGCAGAGATGATCAACATGTGTTTCTTTTTTTTAATTAGATATTTTCTTTATTTACATTTTAAATGATATTCCCTTCCCCGGTTTAGCCCCCGAAAAAAACAAACAAACCAAACAAACAAAAAAACCTACACCCTCCCCCATCCCTCTGCTCACCAACCCACCCTCTCCCATTTCCTGGCCCTGGCAGTCCCCTATACTGGGGTATAAAGCCTTCACAGGACCAAAGGCCCCTCCTCCCATTGATGATCAAATAGGCCAACATATGCAACTGAAGCCATGAGTCCCACCATGTGTACTCTTTGGTTGGTGATTTAGTTTCTGGGAGCTCTGAGGGTACTGGTTAGATTGCAAGATGGTACAACCACTCTGGAAATTAGTTTGGCAGATCCTCAGAAAATTGGACAAAAAATTGGACATAGTACTACCAGAGGACCCAGCAATACCACTCCTAGGCGTATATCCAGGAGATGTTTCAACATGTAATAAGGACACATGCTCCACTATGTTCATAGAAACTTTATTTATAATAACCAGAAGCTGAAAAAAAACCAGATGTCCCTCAACAGAGGAATGGATACAGAAAATGTAGTACATTTACACAATGGAGTACTACTCAGGTACTAAAAACAATGAATTTATGAAATTCTTAGGGAAATGGATGGATCTGGAGAATATCATCCTGAGTGAGGTAGCCCAATCACAAAGGAACACACATGGAATGCACTCACTGATAAGTGAACATTAGTCCAGAAGCTCGGAATACCAAAGATACAATCTACAAACCACAAGAAACTCAACAAGAAGAAAGACCAAAGTGTGGATACTTCGATCCTTTTTAGAAGGGGGAATAAAATATCCATGGAAGGAGTTGCAGAGAAAGTGTGGAGCAGAGACTGAAGGAAGGACAATCCAGAGACTGTCCTACCCGGGGATCCATCTCATATACAATCACCAAACCCAGACACTATTGTGGGTGCCAACAAGTGCTTTCTGACAGGAACCTGATATAACTCTCATGAGAGGATCTGCCAGTTCCCAACTAATACAGAAGTAGAGGCTCACAGCTATCCATTGAACTGAGCACAGGGTCCCCAATGAAGGAGCTAGAGAAAGGACCCAAGGAGCTGAAGGGTTTGCAGCCCCATAGGAGGAACAACAATATGAAATAGAAACTTTCAACTTCATAAAGAAAAACAAAACAAAACAACAACAACAAAAAACCAGGATAGGTGAAACAATCCTGAACAATAAAAGAACTTCTGGAAGACTTACCATTCATGATTTAAAGCACTACTACAGGGCAACAACACCATCTATAGGATAAAATATCTACCTACAGATTAGAGGAAGTTCTTCAACAACTCTCTATCAAACAGATGGCTAATATCTAAAATATATTTTAAAAAATTCAATAAATTAGACACCAATAAACAAAATAACACAATCAAAAAATGGGGTACAGAGCTAAACAAAAAATTCCAAACAGAATTCTCTTGTGTCTGAGAAACAATTAATCTTCTTAGTCATCAGAGAAGTGCAAATCTAAACAACTCTGAGAATGCATTTTTGCCCATCAGAATAAACTTAGTTCAAAAACTCAAATGACAAGACATTCTGGCAAGGATATGGAGGAAGGGGAGCACTCCTCCAGTGCTGGTTGGAGTACAAACTTGTACAAATACCTAAGAAACCAACTTGATGTTTTCTCAGAAAATTAGGAATAGTTTTATATCAAGATCCAGATATACCCAAAAGATGTTCCACCATTCTGCAAGGACACTTGCTAACTGATGTTCATAAAAGCTTTAGTCATAACAGCCAGAAACTAGAAACAACATAAATGTCTCTCAACTAAAGAATGGAGAAAGAAACTGTAGTACATTTACACATTGGAATACTACTTGGCTACTAAAAACAAAGACATCATGAAATTTGTAGGCAAACAGTTGTAGCTAGAAAATATCATCCTAAGTGAAGTAACATGGACCCAGCAAAACACACATGGTATGTACTCATTTATAAGTGGATATTAACCATAAAGTACAAAACCATGATACAATCCACAGACCTAAAGAAGCTAAGTAACAAGAAGGGAACAAGGAAAGATGCTTAAATTTCATTTTGAAGGGGAAATAAAATAGAATCAACAGTATAGAGAGGGGGGATCTGGGTTGAGTGGGAATCAGATATAGAGAGCAGGTAGCACAGGAGAGGGCAAGGAAAAAGGAAATTGGTAGTAGGACATCTCTGGGACAAGCTGGAAACCTACATTGGTGATTCTAGTTGAGACTCCTAGAAGCTGGGTATATGGAGACTGAAGTGTCCACCTCCTGTAACTAGACAGGATTTCTAGATGAGGGAGAACAACACCAAACAACTCACAAAAACTTATATCCAAAATTTGTCTTACCTATAAGATATTCATAGATAAAAATTAAGCAGAGTTTGAGGTACTGGCCAACTAATGACTGGCCTAACTTCTGAAACATCTCACTAGAAAGAGCCAACTCCTGACATTATTAATGGCACTCTGCTATGCATGCAGACAGGAGCCTAGCATAACAGTCTTCTGAGAGACTTCATCCAGCAGTGGATGGAAACAGATGCATAGACCAACAGCTAAACATTAGGTGGAACTCATAGGGTCTTGTGGAAAACTAGGGAAGATTGAGTAAGCTAGAGAGTTCAAGGCCAACACAAGTCAACCTACAATATCAACTATCCTGGGCTCAGGGGTTGCACATGGTAGGCTCACAGAGACTCAACTGTCAACCAAAGAGCACACTGGTTGGATTTTGGTCCTCTACATATTCATAGCAGATGTACAGTTTGGTCTTCTTGTGGGTCCCTTAACAATTGGATCAGGAGCTGTCTCTGACTCTGTTGCTAGCCTTTGGATTCCCTTCTCAGTGGAAGAGGATGTACTTGGTCCTGCTGGAACTTGATATGCCAAGTACCTGTTTGTAGACATGGGAGGCTTCCCATTCTCTGATGAAAAGGAAAGTAATTAATAGTATGAGGGATTTGTGAAGTGGGGCTGGGAGGATGTTTTATTTGGAAGAGATTTCATTGGTAGATACTGTATTTACGTCATTCCCATCCCTCCTTCCCTCTCACAACTAGCCCTATGTTTTCCTGCAATGAGTCTTTCAAAGTCATGATCTCATTTTCTTTAATATTGTTACATGTACCTTGGTAACATCTATTTATCATTTTTATATGTATATGTGATTAAGGTAGACCACTTGAGACTGGTCTCTGAAGAAAATTGGTTCTCCCTCTCTCAGTAACCTCTCTCAGGTGTCTGTAGGCAGTTATATAAGGCTGGGACCTTTTGAAAATTTGTCCCTCCATGTTGGCATGTCAACTAGTGATATCATCATGCAGGTCTTATTTAGGCAACCATGTGGTTGGAAATAGGTGCAGCTTCCCTGACACTTCTGTAAAACCCTGTCCAGCAGCAGACATCCAGGACTTTTGTCTCTTAATATTTTATCTGCTCTTTGATGATTTTCCTATACCATCTTCTAATTATTTCCCTTTCCTACCTCCATGTCCTCTTTATGAATATCTTTCCCATATTTACCATTTTTTATTTTGCTCAGTGTCCCATAGAGATTAACTAGGATCATTTGTATGGCTCTGAGTTTGAAACTAAACTAATCTTTGTACACCCTTCATTGGGTATGCAGTTTAATGATCCACTCCTTTCCCAGACATTCTTAGTTACCAATAGATAAACAATAAGTGGTAAGGCCCAGGGAGACTTGCCCTTACTATGTGATGGATCGAAATCCCAGCAGCTCAACTTCACAGTTGCTAAAGCCATGTTATCTTAGAACATGCCTCTTCTTCCACTAAATTGCTTTCATAATGGTATTCCATGTTTATATAGATCAAACATGGTTTCTTGCTAGTTGAAAAGACGATGTATTTGACTACTGCTAGGTCAAGAAAAACATGGCTCTGTGGGCTGTGAAGATGATTAAGAGCAGTGGTTCTCAACCTCCCAATGCTGTGACCTTTAAATAACATTCTTCATGTTATGGTGACCCCCAACCACTTCATAACTGTAATTTTGCTATTGTTATGGGTCTTAATGCAAATATCTTATATGCAAGATATCGGATATGAAACCCTGTGACCACCCCAAGAAGGCTTGAGCCCCACAGGTTGAGAACGGCTGATTTAGTTCTTTTTAGGTGTATTACCACCCGTCTGGGCCTCATTATCTCTTTTAACATTATAAGTTATGGTATGTTGAAATCTGCAACTTTGATTACTGAATTGTCTATATATTACATTTTTTTACCACGTGTGCTGTATTTATTTTGTGTATTTATATTTATGTATACTGGTTAATAATTTTAACTTTCAGAGTACCAACTATTTTATCAAAATAAAAGGATTCTCTTTTAGAAACTGATATAGGTCTGGAGAAATGGCTCAGCAGTTTAAAGCATGTAATTTACTTTTGTAGGTTCCAGGTGTAGCTCCCAGCACCCATTCCTGGCATGCACAATCACCTGAATCTACAGCTCCAAGGGATCTGACGCCTCCAGCTTCTTGGGTCACCTATACACATAGTCACAAAACTCCTAGCCCCAAATAGAAACACACACACCTAACTACAAATAATTAAAAAAAACATTTAAAAGATTATTGTATCTAGTATACTTTGGATGTTTGCTTTTATTTAGACAAGAACTGACTATTTATGCCAGGCTGACCTGTAACTTGCAATTCTCCTGCCTCAGTTTCCCAAGTACTAAGGGTCTGAGAATGTGACACCATTCCAGAAGAGCTGTGTAGATACTTTCCCAGTTATATAGGAATTATAGATTTTCCTTCATTTTGTCTTCAAGCTATTTGTCTGTAATATAAGTGAGTCTCATATTTTTGTTTTTCTTGTGTTGTAGTCATTGCTATGACTCAGTCTGACAATCTGAATCTGTTCTCTTTGTATGGATTTGACAAATTGTATCTAAATGCACTATTATGGTAGTCAATGTTTGGGATTCCCAGAAAAAGTATTTTTTTTTAAAAATCCTAACCCTTAATATTTCAGTTTTATATATTTAAAGAGGCAATTAAGTTTGACAGTATATTTTATTTGGGCCATTCTTCATAAATTCATTGATTCAGTAATTTAAAGACTGTCATTTAACATTAATTATAGACTTTCAGGATTAAAATTTTCTATGACTGATTATTTAACTCTTCTAGATGCAAGAAGTCTCCTGATATGTTGGTTATGGCTTTAATTTGCTTAACTAAGCAAAGAAAAAGAGCTCCCTTACAATATTACTGTGTAAATCCTTCCAGAGGACCAAGACACTCCAGGGGTTCATGTTCCAAACTCTAAAATTCTTATAAACACATTCACATTTATAGATTTTAGATAGAATTTTTATGCATTCATCCAACTGTGGTAACAATGGGCTTCTAAATTAACATGCATATAGATAGAGTTTTAAATATCTCCTTATCAAAGAAAGGCTGAGAATTCTAGACTTCCTTCTATCTCAGAGGACAGTGTACGACCGGTGTATGTAACTGATTCAGAAAATGCAACATTGTAAAGGTATTTTTATTTGAGTTGTGCAGGGTTCCAGAAAGTAATGGAGATAAAGGTACCATAGGGCAGTGATGTGAGAATGCCTGTCCAGGAAGAGAGGGCTTTTGATAGATGGTCCAGTTGAATTTATGACTCCATAGTATTTTCTGGTCTGGCTCAATATGATTATATTTTTCAGGTATCTTCAGCCTCGGAACTTGCAGACAAATGAGTATTGGGCATCACAGTTGTCATCTTTCCATTTCTTGTATCCTACAAATCAAGTGGAAAAAAAATCAAACCAAGAGGTTCCTTAAGACTTGGGATAAGAGATGAAGGAGACTGTCCTCCATTTTTTAAATGTAGAATTGCTATGCCTATTGCCCCAGACCCAGCACACGTCCATCCCAAGACCTGAACAAAGGCAAATAGTAGCATGGGGATTCTTAGTCTCTCACCTGTGTTTGAAGTCAGAGATGCACAGTAGCCACGATTGGAACTGTTAGGAGACCCAGTTGCCCAGGCTTTGTAGAGAAACAAAGACCCACTGCTCCAGTGCCAACGACGATTCTGCAAGAGAAGGGGTAAGATAAGAGCATCTGCAAATCAGAAAGGAGTGAAAGAACCTGTCCCATGTGGACACTTGGAAACACACAGAAAAAAAAA
>JADRCD010083127.1:0-14666 GCA_019843815.1 Montemys delectorum | reverse complement strand
TGCCAGGGCCAATAAGTGGGAGAGGGTGGGGTGGCAGGCATGGGGAGAGGGGAGGCAAAAGGGGTTTGTTCTTGTTGTTTTTGTTTTGTTTGTTTGTTTGTTTCTTAGAGGGGAACCTGGGAAAGGAGAAATTTACATGTAAATAAAGAAAATATGTAATAAAAATAAATAAATAAATTTTAAAAAAAGAAAAAAAAAAGAAAAACACATAGGAGCTATGTGTTCATAGCAATCTCTTAAGACATCAGTCCAAATCACTGTGTGCACTTAAACACAAGTGTTCACCCTTTTCCAAAGGTTTGGTGCACAAAACAATGTCATGAGTTTATCATATAAATTTGACCCAGTGGTGTTTGTTTACCTATCTGATATCTTCTACCAACCTGTCCATTCTTCCTAAATTTTGCATACTAATGAATTTAGCTGTCCCTCAGTCCCAGTTTCTGTGGTATAATGCCTAAACTCTCAGACTTGTTCAAGTCATGGACATGCCATTGCTATTCATCAGAGTTGTGTGTATCAGATCACATGAGATTATTTGTACTTTGAGGTGACTGATGGATCATGCCTTAAAGTCCTTATAATCTCAAGCCCAAGATTATAAAAAGATTTTCTCCTGTGTTTTCCTCCAGTACTTTTATCATTTAATGTTTCATAGTTAGGTCTGATTCATATTGAGTCAATTTTTGATATAAGATATATGTGAGGTATGTGTAGAATTGCTCTTTGATAAGAGAATGTCCACGTTCTTTGCAACTAACTGTTGAAAATGTTTTTTCTCTATTAAATTCCCTAATAAAAGACACAACTCTTTATATTTATAATAAACTGCAAAGCAGTAGAGTTGGGCAGCTATTTATTTACCCTTTATGCTATTTTGTGTACTTCTCTATCAATAACCTCAAGATATCATTGCCATGTTCTGCCTGGGCCACTCCCATCCCTCATGGCCATGCGCTCATGTTCCATCTACCCCATCGCAACTTCTTCCTTCTTCCAAAGTGTCCTTTCTTCTCCTGCATGGTCCCTACCTCAGATGGCAAACCCCCAGATTTTGCTCTACCCCCTCTCTTCTGCCCAGTCCAAGCTGTAGGAATCTTTATTAAGCAATCCTGGAAGACTTGCGGAGCAAGGTTTACACAACAAAAGCTAGTATAGATGAGGATCTTCTTATCTTGAAGTAACCAGATATTGGGGTACAGGGTTTGGCGTTTGAATATATTGCAGTACCTGACTCACCCACTGCATTAGTGGGTACATTTTGTTAATATGTGAGGGATTTTGTGTCTAAATTGGTTATTGATATCGGCCTACTATTTACACTTGTACCAGAATGTCAATTCTTTGACTAACATGCAGGAATGCAAAGACAAGTGTTCTCTCAGCATGTTCAGAAGTTCCACTAGGCAGCTCAGTGCTGCAGAAGGAACTGGGCAAAGTTCACACTCCTGTCCCTATGTAGTTAATTGAGTCCCCTGTACACCAGCATTAGCATCTGAGGGATGAAAGAATCGGTCAGTTGGCATCCAGATCTCTACCAGGTCAAGCACTAAGCATACCTTGCTTCCTGTTGTCTGTTCCTATTGAGTACCTTTGCTCAGGTCTCAGGCCACTTCTGTGAGGAAATTCCCTGTTCTGGTGCCAGCTATGAATTAGGGTATCACTCAAATGTCCCTCCTACATATCTGCCACAGAAGCATCTTTTCTGTGGCACGGTCATGGCACATGGACAACAGAGTCTAGCAATTACAAGTATGGGTACTAGAGTCAGAAAATCTGGGCTTAAATTATGGACTTATTTTTCATAAGATACATGATTTAAAGAAAAGCTAACAATGATAAAATAAAATAATTTGTATCTAGCCATTAGAGATATACTTTGTACATTGTAATCCATCAGCAAATATGAGCTGTTATTAAGTTTCTAGCTTATGTAATATATAGTTAGATTCTGCTTCCTCCTCCTCTTTTTTTTTTTCTTATGGTGTAGCCAAGAATGGTCTTAAACTCATTATCCTCCTGCCTCAGCCTCCTATGTGATGAGATTGCAAGCATGTGCCATCACACTTGACTCAATAGTAAATTGCATGCAGGGTTTATCTAACTCCTTTGTCGTTCTCCATCACTAGTCATTATGCCTGGTAAACAGTAGGTGCTCAGCAATGTTTTGCTGCTTTTTAATACAAACAAAAATAAGAAGGCCACATCTCAGAGGAAGGGGAATTAGACAGAAAACAAAAGCATCTTTGAGACTATCCATGATGCAGACCACTGCTGGAGTATATAACTTTGGGTCCAGGCTTCACTAAATTAATCTCTGCCTAACACTGACCAGGAAATCAGCACAGCTGATTCCAAGGCTTTTCAGTGACACTATGTAACTTCCTGAACCTGCCAGTGGACCCCTTCCTAAGTCCCTTTCTGTCCAACTCTTTTCTTGAGACTCAGCCTACAGAGATAAAGGACCAATACTGTCCCTCTGCTTCTAGAGACTTCTTCCCTTTTCACCCACTGTGGTCTCCTCTTCTCCTTCCCCCTCTCCCTCTCCCTCTCCCTCCTTCCTTCTTCTCCTCCTCCTCCTCTTCTTCCTCCTTCTCTTCCTTCTTTCCCACACCTTCCTTCCTTCTCTTTGATAAGAAAAAGAACATCCAACTTGGAACTTACTATATTACTGGTGGCTTTCCCTCTACACACGCCTTCAGAATTCAACACATTTCACCTGAATATAGACCATCAGAAAGCTGAGCATGCCTTCCAGGGAAGAGGGGAAGAAGAGGTGATAGCAGGCCTCGCCTCGAAGGGCAGAAGGAGCTGTACACTGGGTCTGAGAGGGGGCAGATACCTCAGGCATGTTTGTAGGACAGAGCTGAGGCTGGGGGGTGGTTTTGCCTATAGGCAAAAAAACAAAGATGTTGCTGGGGGCCAAAGCTTAGGTGGGAAATGCCCTGAGGTGAACTCTGGTCATGATAGCTGTTTCAGGGGCCAGACCTGGCTGCAGAGCTGCTTTTGCTCCCCATAAAATCTGCTGGAAGGAAGCCATCCAAAGAAGACAGAGAAGGTGCTGAGAATTATTGGTTATGTTTGTTTCCTTTTCCTCTTTTCTTCCCCCTTCCATGGACTTAGATAAAAGAAATTCAGATCTATCCAAACATGCATAAAACCCAACACCATCTTTGAGCTGAAGGCCCAGGAGGGCTTGCGCACCAAACAGTTTTAGCACAAAGTGCAGCCAACAAGTTTGTTCTCATGAAAAGCCTGAAGGGAGACGAGTTAGCCTTAGCCAGCAGAGGCTGAGAGTGGCTGCAGCTGCTATGTCCGTAAAGGCTGCTGACTGAGGGGGAACTGGCACACTGCAATTCACTGTTGTCTTGTTACTGTTGAGTGCCCAAAGTAGGAAGTTTTAGAAGTTTTGTTTTTGTTTTTGTTTTTAAGTTAACACTCGCTGGAGCCAGGCATCCCCTCTACCCGCCTCTCCCTTCCTCCCTCCTTTCCTTTCTCCATTTTTATGGCATACTTGCTTGTGTGTGCACATGCCTGTGCCTGTGCCTATGCCTGTGCCTGTGCATGCGCATGCTCGTCTGTGTGGAGGTGTGGAGTTTGACATCAGATGTCTCCCTCTGCTGCTTCTAGCTTTATCTTTTGAGACAGAGTCTTTCGCTGAGCCAGGATCTCATTGACTCAGTAAACTGGATGAGCTCCAGGGTTCTGCTGGTCTCCTGCTCTCCTCCTGTTACAGACCCACACTACCAGACCTGGCCTTGACATAGCTGCTGGAGATCCAAACTCAAGGCCTGATTCTTGCAGAGCAAGCACTTTTACTCTGAACCATTACCTTTCCTGGAGCCAGAGCTCTTCACCTCTGTTAGCCTGTTCAATTTCCAAAGTGACCTGCTAGTCTGGCTTTCTTTTCTTCCCCACTGAGAAGCAGCATCCTAGAATTCCCATCTCCCTCTCCTTCCCTCCCCTGCCCAGCTCAGTTCCTATTTGTTCTCCAAGTGCCTCTGCCGAAACTCCCTTCCTCCTACACTTCTTCCCACTTTCCCCACTGTCACAGAAAGGCTCTTCCTCATATGTTCATTTTCTTTATTGACTAAGCAATCAGATTCCGTCTCTCTTGTTTGCTTCTATTTCCCATCTGGATCTTGGAGCAGCACCTGCCACACATAATCAATACCTATCTATTCAATTAATGAAGGGATCATGGAAGACCATTGGCCTCAAGCCTGCTAAAGGAAATAGCAAGAGCTTTTGATTCAACTGTCTGAAATGAGAACCATGGTATTTTCAACTTTTTTCCTCACATTTGATTAGTTTTAGTTTTCTTAATTAATAAGTTCTGTACCAATACCATGCAGTTTTTAATCACTATAGCTCTGTAATACAGCTTGAGTTCAGTGATGGTGATTCGCCCAGAAGTTCTTTTATTGTTAAGAATTGTTTTTGCTTTCTTGGGTTTTTGTTTTGTTTTGTTTTGTTTTGTTTTGTTTTGTTTTGTTTTTATATGAAATTGAGAATTGCTCTTTTCCATGTCCTTGAAGGATTGTGTAGGAATTTTGATCGGGATTGCATTGAATCTGTAGATTGCTATTGGTAGGAAAGCCATTTTTTACTATGTTAATTCTATCAATCCATGAGTGTAGGGGATCTCTCCATTTTCTGAGGTCTTCTATTGCATTCTTGAGAGACTAGAAGCTTTTATCATACAGCTATTTCACTTTTTGGTTACTTTCCCCAAGATATGTTATATTATTTGTGACAATTGTGAAGGGTGGTGTTTCTCTAATTTCTTTCTTGCCTCATTTATTATTTGTATAAAGGAAGGCTACTGATTTCTTTGAGTTAATTTTATATCCAGCCACATTGCTGAAATTGTTTATCAGCTGTAGAAGTTCTCTGGTAGAATTTTTTGAGGTTGCTTATGTATCCTATCATATCATCTGCAAATAGTGATACCTTGATTTCTTCTTTGCCAACTTGAACTCCTTTTATTGTCTTATTGCTCTAGTTAGAACTTTGAGTACTATATTGAATAGATAATGGGGAGAGTGGGCAGCCTTGTCCCTGATTTTAGTGGGATTTCTTCAAGTATCTCTCCATTTAATTTGATACTGGCTGTTGGTTTGCTGTATATTACTTTTATTATGTTTAGGTATGGGCCTTTAATTTCTGATCTCTCCAATACTTTTATTATGAAGCAGTATTGTATTTTGTCAAATGCTTTTCAGCATTTAATGAGATGATCATGTGATATTTTTCTTTGAGTTTGTTTATATAGTGGATTCTGTTAATGGATTTGTATATATTGAACCAACTTTGTTTCCCTGGGTTGAAGCTTACTATATCATGGTGAATGATGGTTTTGATGTGTTCTTGGATTCAGTTTGCAAGAATTTTATTATTTTTGCATTGATAGTCATAAGCAAATTTGGTTTGAAGTTTTCTTTTTTTATTTTATTTTTTTGGTTTTTGGAGACAGGGTTTCTCTGTATAGCCCTGGCTGTCCTGGAACTCACTCTGTAGACCAGGCTGGCCTTGAACTCAGAAATCCGCCTGCCTCTGCCTCCCAAGTGCTGGGATTAAAGGCATGTGCCACCACTACCCAGCTTGAAGTTTTCTTTTTATGTTGGGTCCTTGTGTGGTTTAGGTATCAGAGTAATTGTGGCTTTATAGAATGAATTCGGTAGTATTCCTTCTGTTTCTATTTTATGAAATAGTTTGAGGAGTATTGGTATGAGCTCTTCTTTGAAGGTCTGGTAGAATTCTGCACTAAAGACGCTGGCCATAGGCTATTTTTTGATTGAGAAGTTTTTTATGACTTTTTCTATTTCCTTATGAGATATAGGCCTGTTTAGATAGTTTATCTCTCCTGATTTAACTTTGGTACATGGTATCTGTCTAGAAAAATCATCCATTTCATCTAGATTTTCCAGTTTTGTTGAGTATAATACGATCTGATGTTCTTTTTTTTTTTTTAAATTTCTTCAGTTTCTGTGGTTATGTCTCCCTTTTCATTTCTGATTTTGTTAATTTGGATAGTGTCTCTGTGCCCTTTAATTAGTTTGGCTAGGGCTTTATCTATCTTGTTGATTTTCTCAAAGAATCAGCTTTTGGTTTTGTTGATTCTTTGTACCATTCTCTTTGTTTCTATTTGGTTGATTTTGGCCTTGAATTTGACCATTTCCTGCCTTCTACTCCTCTTGGGTGTGTTTGTTTCCCCCCCCCCCAAGGCTTTCCGTTGTGTTGTTAAATTGCTAGTGTAGGATCTCTCCAATTTCTTTATCAGGGCACTTAGTACTATGAATTTTCCTCTTAGAACTGATTTCCTTGTGTTCAATAAGTTTGGGTATGCTGTGTCTTCATTTTCATTGAATTCTAGGAAGTCTTCAATTTCTTTCTTTATTTCTTCCCTGACCAAGTTATCCTTGAGTAGATAGTTGTCAGTTTCCATGGGTGTGTAGGTTTTTTTGTAGTTATTGAAATCTAGCCTTAGTCCATGGAAATCTGATAGGATGCATGTGATTATTACAATCTTCTTGAATCAGTTAAGACCTGTTTTGTGACCAATTTTATGGTCAATTTTTGAAGAAAATACCATGAAGTGCTGAGAAGAAGGTATATCCTTTTGCTTTAGGATGAAATGTTCTATAAATATCTGTTAGATCCATTTGGTTCATAACTTCTGTTAGTTTCACTGTGTCTCTGTTTAGTTTCTGTTTCCATGATCTGTCCATTGCTGAGAGTGGGGTGTTGAAGTCTCCCACTATTATTGTATGGGGTACGATGTCTGCTTTGAGCTTTAGTAAAGTTTCTTTTATGAATGTAGGTGTCCTTGCATTTGGAGCATAGTTACCCAGAATTGAGAGTTCATCTTGATAGATTTTTCCTTTAACCAGTATGAAGTGTCCTTCCTTATCTTTTTTGATAATTTTTGGTTGAGAGTTGATTTTATTCGATATTAGAATGTCTACTCCAGCTTGTTTCTTGGGAAATTGTTTGGAAATTGTTTTCCAACCTTTTACTCTGAGGTAGTGTCTGTCTTTATTAATGATGTGTATTTCTTGTATGCAGCAAAATGCTGGGTCCTGTTTGCGTATCTAATCTGCTAGCTTCTTATTGAGGAATTGAGTTTGCTGATGTTGAGAGATAGAAAAGACAGATGATTGTTAGTTTCTGTTATGTTTGTTGTTGTAGGTGGCATTATGTGCATGTGATTCTCTCTCTTTGGCTTTGTAGTAAAATGATTAATATCTTGTTTTTTCCTTTGGTGTTGGTACCCTCCTTGTGTTGGAGTTTTCCTTCTAGAATTCTCTGTAGGACTGATTTGGTAGATAGATGTTTAAATTTGGTTTTGTCCTGGAATATTTTGGTTTCTCAATCTATGTTGATTGAGAGTTTTGCTGGGTACAGTAGTCTGGGCTGGTACAGATATAAACTATCTGGTATAGTAGTGTTCTCTTAGGGTCTGTATGACCTCTGTCCTGGCACTTCTGGCTTTTAGGGTCTCTGTTTACAAGTGTGTTGGGATTCTGATAGGTCTGCCTTTATATATTACTTGGTCTTTTTTTCTTACATCTTTGAATAGTCTTTCTTTGTTTTGTGGATTTAGTATTTTGATTATTATATGACAAGAGGATTTTCTTTTCTAGTCCAATATATTTGGTGTTGTATAGGTTTCTTGTATATGTATGGCCATCTTTTTTTTTTTTTTTTTTTACTTTGGGGAAATTTTCTTCTATGATTTTGTTTTCAGGTCCTTTAAGCTGGAAATCTTCACTCTTTTCTACTCCTATTATTCTTAGATTTGATCTTTTCATTGTGTCCTGGATTTCCTGGATATTTTAGGTTAGTAGTTTTTTTCTGTTTTGAATTTTCTTTGACTGTTGTGTCAATATCTTCTAAGATATCTTCTACACCTGAGATTCTCTCTTCTATCTCTTGTATTTTGTTGGTGATGTTTATATCTGTATTTCCTGGCCTCTTTCCTAGGTTTTCCATTTCCAGGTATGTCTCCATTTGTGTTTCTTTTTTTCTACTTCCACTTTTAGGTCTTAGACTACTTTGTTCAATTCCTTCACTTGTTTACTGTGTTCTCCTGTATTTCTTTCAGTGAATTATCTATATCCTCCTTAAAGGACTCTATTATCTTCATGAGATAGAATTTTAGGTCAGGATCCTGGTTTTCAGGTATGTTGGTATATCCAGGGCTTGCTGTGATGGTAAACCGGGTTCTCATGATGCCAAAGTATATTGGCTTCTGTTGCTTATAGTCTTGTACTTGCTTCTTACCATCTGGCTATCTCTGGTGTTACCTGGCCTCAGTTTCTGTCTGGAGCCTGCCTCCTGTGTGCCTGAGTTGCTGCAGGTCTCCTGGGAGGCCTGTGGTCCTGACTGTAGCAGTCTCCCTGTGAAGCCTTTAAACTGTGAGGTCTTCAGAGGGGTAGACAAGCTGATGATCTGTTGCCCTGCATGCAGCAGATCTCCTGGGAGGCCTTCAGATTGTTGGGTCTTCAGAGGAGCAGTCAAGCTGTTACCTTGCATGTAGCTTCTGGGAGGCTCAGACTGTGGGGTCTGTTGCCTTTGGTGCAGCAGAACTCCTAGGAGGCCTCCAGCGTGTTAGGTCAGTTGCCCTGCATGCAGCAAGACTCCTGGGAGGCCTTCAGACTGTGAGTATTCAGAGGAGCAGACAAGCTGGGGATCTGCCCTGGTAGAATGTGCAGGCTGGAAGTGGAAATGGAGTTGGAGGTTGGGGGATGGGGAGGAGATGAGACCTGAGTTTGCTGGGCTCCTCAGGGCTCCCAACTGCTGCAGTATTTTCATCTCTTAAAACAGTCTTAAAGTAATATTTAGCATTTTTGCTGATGATTTTGAATAACCAATACTTACTGGGGAATATTTTGAAATTCTTTCAAGCTATCTACTTTATCTTTATTTTAAAAAGAAATAGAACTGGCATCACTTGTCCCCCATTGTCCCTGTTCAGACCATAAGAGTATTTCTTTATACACACACACACCTCATCTTTGTTTCTTTTTCACAATTAGCATTCAATACATGGTGAGGTTTTTTTGTTTTTGTTTTTTAAATCCTGTTTCTTAGTCATTCATTTATTCATTTGTTTTGTTTGTGTGAGAGCATTACATCCATTCTCTGCTCTTAGTCACTGTGATGGACAAAGTTCCAATCATATTCTAGGTGAAATAAGATGTTATGAACTAACCTAGAAACCTAAGGGCTTTTCTTAACCTTGTTTCCATGGGGAAAATGCATTTCAAATAACCAGCCAGTAATGATTGCTGGAGCAAGCTATTCATATGGAATGACTTCCTAGAACCTTGAGGGCCTGTCACTTTTATTTGTCATCAGATACACAGTAACAAAGCAATAATGAAGCAGCTGAGTATGCTGCTTTCCACAACCCTGTGCCCATCTTTCTTTCAAGCACCAGTGTTTTAAGGTTTTGCAAACTGCTGGAAGAATGGAAATGCTCCAGTAAAAAAAAAAAAAAAAAAAAAAAAAACAATCAGCAAATTAGACAACCATAGAGCTAGTAAGAGCAAGGCAATGATATGATGGTATGGGGTAACTGGCAGAAACTGATGGTTTAGGTTTTGTTTTGTTTTGTTTTGTTTAGGAAGAATAAAGATTTTCCAATTTAAGGCATAAATCTAGAAAATAATGCTAAGGACTCAGGTCCTATGGGCCAAAAGCCTTGACCTAGGCAGACTCTAATATAGGGAATGTAGAAAGAAGGTGAAAAATTCTTCTTTAAAAATATTTATTTGTTTATTATATACACAGTGTTCCGCCTGCATTTTTATTATATACACAGTGTTCTGACATGCATGCATGTCAGAAGATGGCACCAGATCTCATTACAGATGGTTGTGAGCTATCATGTGGTTTCTGGGAATTGAACTCAGGACCTCTGGAAGAGTAGTAGGCATTCTTAACCTCTGAGCCATCTCGCCAGTCTAATGGAAAACTCTTAAAACCCATTATAACAGATTTTATGTCAAGCAAATTAGAGTAAGATAACATAAATAAAAAATAGGAAATTCTTTTTGTAAAAATTAATTCAGACAATTTAGAAAACAACATGTTTCTTCAAACATCAGCTTAACTGGTCTTGGAAGAACTCCTCGGAAACATGTACTAAAGTTGATTCAAGTAAGTGTAAAAAGCAAGCTTTATAATTTTCCTTAGTAATAAAGTAAAAAGAGACATGAGAGCACAGATGATAAAAGGGAGTACCAGATAATACAAAAAAAAAGTTTTAGCAAAAATGAAATATAGCAAAAAGATTTTTTTAGAAGTCATGCTAGAACAATAGAAATATTTGCTATGTATTCCCAGAAACCCAAAATTCATTCTCCTGGATGATATTCAGATACCACAACCTGCCATGACAATCAAAAAAGAGAAAAATTATGGAATGATTGTATTTCTGATGCCTGTTATAGGGTCCACAAACACAAATATGAGAAAAAGATTCAAAGTAGCAACACATCAATTGTTGAATTTAAAAAAAAAAAATCTAACCAGAAAAACTAAGAGGATCTGGAAGTTACAGATGATTTTTAAAAATGCCAGGATAAAATTGCTCCTCATAACCATGTAAAGACAGACTAAACTTGGGATTTCCTACAGAGTTTCTTACCTGAGGTCATGACTGAAATAGAAATTTCTGGTTTCAAGCTGGGTAGTGGTGGCGCATGCCTTTTATCCCAACACTTGGGAGGCAGAGGCAGGCGATTTCTGAGTTTAAGGCCAGCCTGGTCTACAGAGTGAGTTCCAGGACAGCTAGGGCTATACAGAGAAACCTTGTCTCAAAAAATCAAAAAACAAAATAAAAAAAAAAAAAAAAGAAATTTCTGGTTTCTTTGGAGACTCAGTTGTGTTGTGTGATGTTTTTCTGGAAACTGCGTTACGGGAGGATGTTTTTGCTGAAGCAGACACGTGGAGTTTTTCTAGAAGCATCCTGGAAAGAGGCATATGATGTTTTGCTAGAGCAGAGGCTTGAGAGGATGTGTGATGTTTGGAAAGGATATAACTCAACAGACAGTGCATGATGTTGTGGCATTGGTTTGCCTTGCTTTCTTTACTGATCATCATTTGTCCTGACTTCATAGAGAGAAACACACCAAAAAACGTCTCCTGATATTCTGACAGCTTCTTAGTACTTCTGCAGACCAACTGGCAGACCCTTTTGATTTCTTCTAGATCGCACTGCCACTGCTGATACATGAACAGTGTTTGAGAGGGAATTGAAGTACCACTGCTGATTTGCGTGAACTGAACTGCTGACAAGGCAGATTGGATTAGCCCCAAAGAGCTATTTCTAAATATGTCCTCATCCTCTTTGCTCTATGAACTTATCCTTTCCACTACCTGTGGTGGCTAGTGGGCTAGAAGGGAGGTTAAAACATTTTTTTAAACCCTTATTAAAGTAGGTTTTGAAAATTCTAAGCCTCTATATGACTTACACTGAAGTCCTTGCAGCTTGTGACAGTGATTTGGAGTAGGCAGATAGTCTTACCTCAGAAAAGTGAAGCATAGAAAAGTGAGTTTTTGGAGCTGAAGCCTGAATCCCTCCAATGAGTGTGGCTCAGCATTAGGACATAAGAAAACAGAGGGCTGGAGATAGTGTTGGGCATTTTTTTTTCCTGGTTTGGTTTCCTTTTTTGAGTTGTGGTAAAGGCCTGGAGAGAAAACTTACAGCCAGGTAACTCCTAGAACCACCTAGAAAAAGCAAACAACTGCAATATACTGAGGGATTCACCATACCAAAATAGACTTTGTAGGGATCTAAACTGAACTACAGTGGTTAGAGAAACACCAAAACCCCTTGGTTTTCACCTCGGTCATTTAAAGAGCTGGCAAGGCTGAATTATATTTAGTCATAAACAATGAGGATTTGTGACATAAGCTGAGTGAATGGTGCTCTGTTCCTAAGTGTCATCAGCCAGGAGTCCTTGGCATACAACTCAGACACAGCCTAAGCCATAAGCATTGCAGTAAGAAGGCCAGATAAGCAGTCCCATGGGTGGCTTAGTGTTTTGGTTATGTCCCCCAAGGGCATCTCTTGACTGTCACTGCACTGCTGTAGGCAAGCAGGTGCTCAACAGTTGGCAGAGTTCAGGCATCACATTCTTACATGGTGGTCTTGAAAGCTTAGAGTAGAAGAAGTATGTGAAAAACCTCCCCCTGACCAACGAACCAACCAGGGCAGGTGAAACTCCAAAAAGGTGTTCTCTTGGTATGCTACACTTACCAAAGGGAAATTCCCTTAAATGTTCAAGCAGATTCCCATGAATTGCATTCAAAGTTGGTCATACGTGTTCCTTGACAAATTTCTAACTAGAAATTGAGCTGCTCTGGCTGGGCACTGTAGTTGGGCACACTGCTGAAGGAGCAGGTAGAAGGAAGCTGAGATTCTGTTTGGAAGGGAAAGGAGGGAATTTGACCTTAGGGACAGGATGAAGAATAAGGCAGGGTCTGGTGGCACATGGTTGTCATCCCAGTACTCTAGAAGCTGAAGCAGGAGTTCAAGGCCATTCCTGACTATGTACCAAGACCCTAATTCAAGAAGCAGACAAATAAATGAAGTAGTAAGTAAGGAAAGCATCATATAAATTACACAAATGTTTATAATGTTGCTCTCTTATGAGCAGGAAAAATTCAATAGTCAAGATGAGATGAAGATCTGCTGTGCAACAATCAACCCCAAGTAAACAAGTTGTTTTAGTTCCTTTTCTGTTGGTGAGGAGAGACCATGACCAAGGCAACTTATGCAAGAAATGGTTTATAGAGGCTTACAGTTTCAGAGGGTGAGTCCATGACCCTCATAGTGGGGATCATGGAATCAGGGAGGCTTGACATTAGAGCAGGAGCTGAGACTACACCTGATTCATATGTAGGAAGGAGAGATAAAGAGACAGCTAATCAAAAATGGTATGGGCTTTGGAGACCTCAAAGCACACCCCCAGTGACATGCCTCCTCCAACAAGGCCTCACCTCCTAATCCTGCCCAAACAGTTCCACCAACTGCCGACCACATATTCACGCCAATGAACCCACGGGAGAGGGGCACATTCTCATTCAAACCACCGCACAGGCTTACTTACCATTTATGCAGAATCTATATAGATCAACTGCAACTCTAATCGACAAGTAGACTCAGGTTCATAAAACAGGTTTTACTGGGGACACTGCAGGTCTTGAGGCAGAAGAATAAAAGGCACTGTGAGCCAGATACTAGTTCTGAACATTTTTGCTCCAGGATGACACTTCTCAGCCCTTGTAATTTATTACCCAGGGCAAGTCACTGTGGAGCGCTGCTGCCGTGCCTTAAAGATGGTGCTGGCTGAGCTGGAGCTGTGGAGTAAACAAGTCCTTATTTGGCGCCTGGGGCGTGCTCACCAGTGGCCTGATTCTACGTCAATGCCTAGTAGCCTATGACTGTGTGAAGCGTGGTATGGGCTCATGAGCGGTCCTACGAAAGGTATATAGTCAGACTCCTGGTGGGGCTCGGGGCCACTCTGCTGTAACCGCTGTGCAAGACATTCCTGAGTAAACTGTTGCTGGAAGGACGTGGTGTGCTGGTCCTTCTTCCCTGTTGGTCAGGGTCGCGCCGCACATTTTGGTGGCCCGCATGGGGAGAGTCCCACTTTTTGGGGACTCCCGTGGTGTTCCAGAACCAGCAGCAGTCAGGGCGCTCAATCGGAAAGTGGTCGGTAAGTGGGTCCTGTCAGTAAAAAAGTCCTCGGGAAGGAGGCTTCATTCTTGTAGGCCCTCGGAAAGAGGCTTCATTGTTGCAAGTCCTCAGTTGGAGGCAGGCAAAAGTGAAAGTAAACGGCCGACAGAGCAAGCATGTTCGTGCCGGGAGGGGTTTCTCCTTGGATTGTAATAGTTGTAGTCGTGGGGGTGTTTCTCGTGACTTTGTTGGCTTGCTTCTGCCTTAATTGTCATCGCCCAGGGCACGAGTGCCGTCACTAGCCATGGGAACCTCTCCGTCTTGCCCCATAAAGACCGCTCTTCACGAGCTGCTCAGTAGCAAAGGATTAAAGTTTAAGGATAAGGTACTGGCTCAGTTCTTCCAGGAGGTGGACTATGTTGCCCCCTGGTTTGCCATGTGAGGCAACCTTATGCTACCCTGCTGGGATAAGTTAGGGAAAGATTTGGACCGAGCCTGGGAGGAAGGTACCCTGCAAGATAAAAAGGGCAAAACAGGAGTGAGAGGAGTGTGGAAAGTCATTTGTAGTTGCTTGACTAGTGAGGAATGTATTCCTGCGGTTAAAGTGACGGCAGAGGTCTTAGAACATATAAAGGAGATGAAGTCTGAGACTCAGTCTAACAGCTCTAGGCGTTCTAAAGTCCATGAAAAGAAAAGTTCAGGAAATCTATATCCAGATTTGAGGGAGGTCGTCAAGGTGCCTAAGTCTGAGTCTGATAGCAGTTCTGACGAGAGTATTGGGGAAAAGACTTAAAAGAACAAATGCAAGAGCTGTTGGCAAAAATGGAGAAACTTTCAGAGAGGAAGGAGAAGAAGACAGCAGGCAAGAAGGAGGAGGAAGTGAGGGAGGAGACGGATAGGGCGTTGCCTAGTGTGCTGCGCCGGCCGCCTTATGCGGAAGTCTCCCAAGCAGAGTGTGGTTCCTTGCAGCCAC
>JADRCD010083115.1:0-10292 GCA_019843815.1 Montemys delectorum | reverse complement strand
GCAGCTGGAGTCACGTTTTTTGTTTTTTTGGTTTTTTTTTGTTTGTTTGTTTTTTTGTTTTTTTGTTTCTTTTTTTCTTAAGAGAGGTTTGTAGTACTTGATATTGGTTCCCTCTTGTGGAACAGTTTGCCTTCCAAGTCTCTTTTATGTTTTTTTTTTTTCCTTTTTTTTTTTTTAATAAGTTATCAGATAATAGCTTCCATGTAGTTTTTTTTTGTTGTTGTTTTGTTTTGTTTTTTAATACTTCCTTAATTGTGGTTGTTTTCCCTTCCCTTGCCCTCTTCTCTTTTAGAGTATTCCTGTTGCAGCCTCTAGCAGCTACATATGGACGGGGGTCTTCTGGTGGAGGCCAAGGAGCCTGTGGGGAAATTAAGAGAATCAGACGGTGAAAGGAATAATTAAAAAATGAGACCAAGGCATGGTTTCTGCTTCAAGTCCAAAGTGTATTATCTAACTGAGAAATCAAACAGGCAAGCAAACCCCGCCCTCACCTGTGGCCATATTAGCATCTGGAGTAGTAGCTGCTGGAAGGAACCTAGAGGCTGAGAAGTGGCAGGAACAAAAGGGTTTTGTTTAAATCAGGAAGCCTCGCCCTAGGTGGGCCAGCTGCTTATGGCAAGGCAAGGTCTGAGATGGCCAGCTCTTGGCTGAAGGAAGTTAAGTAATCCTACTCTCAATTTTCATTTTAGCAGTGTGATTCTATTCCTCACATCATCCTCCCATATCCTTTCTTCTTTTCTAGCCCCCAAAAGTATTCTAAATTATGTACACAAATACAAGAATCAGGTTAGTATCGGCATGTGAAAGCAAACTTACGTTTTTGTTTCTATACCTGGATTACCTTATTAGTGTAATTTTCTCCATTTACTAATGAACTTGGGTTTTTCTTTATAGTTAAATAAACTGGCATTATGTACATGTAACATATTTTTATTAATCATTTATCAGGTGATTGACATCTGGTCTGATTCAATTTCTCAACTTTTATAAATAGAGCTGCAATAAACATGGATGTGCAAGTGTCTCTGGAGTAGGAAGTAAATTCCTTCGAGTATATGCTCAGCAGTACGCACTACTTGTTACGCTGAACATTTCTTATTTCATTTCTCATTTCATGCAGATCTACTATAATCTGATAATTTCGCTAAAAGAATGAGAAAGCATCAGCCTCTAAGTTTGGAGGTAAAGAGTACATAGTGGAAACTGAATTTTTTTCTCTAGCTCTCCTCTAATGGGAAGAATCACCTAAATTCATGATTGTTGTAAGAACAGTTAAACTTTTAAAATATTTAAAAAGAAGACTCATGTGCTCTGTCCTTTGTGAGGGGAAGTCTATATATTTCATAGAAACTCTCTTGTGATCCAAAAGTTTATATTTTTCTAGCTTTTTTATATTAGTACATACATATCTATTTTAAGACAAAGGATTATCTTTCTATAAAGACATCTTTCAATAAATTAAAGTTGAAAAAGAAAACCTACAGGGAATATGCCACAATTGAATATATATATATTATATAATATATATATCTTTACTTCAAAAGGCAGACACAACTGAATGAGAAGCAGACAATATTGGCAAATTATGTGTGCTAAAAATTTATTATACATGACATCTACGGTTCAAGAACAAGAGCCACTCACAACAGAGCAAGTAAATTGAATAGACATTGCCCAAAAGAAAGTCTGGAAATTTTTAATATATACTTGGAGAGATGCTCAATCTCTGGAGAAATTCAAATCAAAATAAAAATGAAAGTCCGCAAGCCAATTCCCTAAGTACCTCCACGAAAACACAATTCTGTGTCCTATTCAGATACTTTGCATTTAATATACTCAGGATAGAAATCCTTTTGTTTCATTCATATAGTATGCATGTGTATTTCTTAGAGGTTTAAGAGAAAATACAGTAATGATTTGTATATAACCTAAAGTCACATAAAACTTGCAATTGCTTTTGAAATGACAAACTTTAAGTCTCTGAGGATTATTTTTCTTTTTCAATTTATTTTCAAAAATCTTTCAGAATTTAATATATCTATATAAAGTACTTTGCTCACAGTCACTTTCCATTACCCTTTCTTATCCCTGTGCACTGCTATAGAACCCCTTCTTCCTCCCAACAAGCCTTCCTCTTATTTTCATGTATATTTTCTATATTTTTATAACTTACTGAGTATAATTAGGGTTGCTTGAATTAACATGATTGGTGGCCATGATTTTTCTTAATTGTATCCTCTTTCTTAATGTAAGGGATGACTCCAGAAGAGTTACAGTAGTGTCAAATCCCAATAACAAGACTTCATGGTTCTGGTAGGTATCCATACTATGCATAACACAGAATATGCTATGTGCACTGGAGTACTTTCATTTGAAAGAGTGTGCTCTCATCCTTCAAATATTTCCTGTGTATTATTTTTAAAGTATGTCTGCTTATTAATTAATTAATGCCACTTGGGTGATGTTCTTGTAAACTCTCCCTAAATAGAAGACATCTTCCTAGGTATCCTTCATACCTATTATCAGGCTAGATAATAATAGATTGAAAATATCTACTTCTATCAACCTCATTGTCTTCATAAAACAATTTACTCTTAAATTTCTGTCTATAAAATATTAGGGTAAACTTTGAAGATTTTTGTAGCCATCTCTTTCAGTCATCTTTGAACTTACAGGTCACCTTTGAGTATCTAAAAAAAATATAAAATAGGTATTCAGAAATTTTTGTTCAGTCATTACAAGGAAGAGATGATGGATAATTATTTATGAAATAAATGAACCTTATTATGGGAACTATGTTTCATTAAAAAATGAAAACAAAATAAACACAAATCACTCTGGATAGCCAAGACATAAAAGCAAATTAGAAATGTAGAATTTGATTCAGAATTTGTGAACTAAAAATCTTAACGCAATGCTAATCACCATATGATTCCTATGCATACTAATGTTTGATGAACACATAATTGAGACAACACTATGTGTTTTTTGTTAAAACAAATAAACTAATGTTCTAATGAATATGTCATATATCAATAAAAGATATGTGAAAGAAAGTAACTCTAAGGTTAAATGAAGTTATATTGGGTAAAGAATAGTGCACAAGTGCAGTAATATTTTTAATCAGCTGAAAAAGAAATAACATAATTTTCCTTTCAAAGCTGAGCTTCATAAAATTTGATTAATTTGTCTCAAACACGCTGTCAATTTATGTAAGTTGTTAAATCCAGTTTGTGCTATAAAACATAAGTTCTTTTTCTTTCATTGAATGACATTGTTAGCAACATCCAAAGCCTGTTGCGATGTATGGGCAGGTCCACAGACCTGTTGCCAGGGCAGCAGCTACCATATTCCCAAAATCCATTGGGCTTGCCTCTCATCTTTCTCTCTCCCACTCCTCTCTTTCTACTCCACTTCCCCCTCTCACCCTCTCAATTAAACCTCTTACACGTGTAACTGCTTGGGCCTAGTGTGGCATGTTCTGATTCGACCGCTGCTCTAACACATCAGACGTGATAAAAGATGATCAAATGTTATTCACTAGGTCAGGGAAAGTTATAAATTCTCTTCAATAGTGTAATTCATGAGCAAGATGCATAACACTGTTAGGCAACTGGAGACTTAGAGAAAGTGATTTTTAAAATAAAATACACATAGCCCGTTCCCATTCAGACCTATCCAAAGATGTGAATAATCCAATTAGCCATGGCTTGGAAATCACATTGAACAGTACAGCCTTCCTTGGGATCTTATTAAAAATGGTAATTATTACAATAGTAACTCAGATTTCAGAACAGAGTGGGGCAGTATTTTGTCTTTTAAGAAATTTTCCTTTTGGATGTAGAATATCCGGGTGTGTTATACCTGCTTATGTGTATGTACTTTTGTTTTGTTTTGTTTTGTTTTCAAGACAGGGTTTCTCTGTATAGCCCTGGCTGTCCTGGAACTCACTTTGTAGACCAGGCTGGCCTCGAACTCAGAAAACCACCTGCCTCTGCCTCCCAAGTGCTGGGATTAAAAACATGTGCCACCACCGCCTGGCTGTGTGTATGTATTTTCAAGGAACATAAAGGGGAGTTAGAAAAGGGGGATATTAGAGCCCACAGTCAAGGAGCCTCAATCATTTCATCAACAGTTTGATGTATACCATTGTAAATACTATTAAAATAGCTAGTCATGTAGTAATATATATAGCCTAGTTGAAAAAGTTGTTGCCTTTCAAACAAAAAGACCTGTGTTTGATCCCATAATCCACATTAAAAAACAACAAATACACAAACAACAACAACAAAACCAGAACAACAATAAAAACAAAAACTCCTATCTCTTGGGTAGTAGAGAAGAGTAGCTCAATGAGTTTTGTTGACCATCAAGTCCCAAGAATATTTCTGTGGCTTCCAAATTTATACACATGTTATATGTGCATGTAAAAAACATGCACACAATTTAAACATGATAAAAATCCTAAAATTACATTACTTCAGTTATGCATTTGTATAGTTTTTGAAGTACAACTTATAGATAAAGATCCATTCTCAGAAGTATACTCTCTGTTATTGTAAACACCACATATTAGCATCCAAAGCCTGTGGTGACTCATGGGCGGGTCTCAGAGACCTGTTGCCAGAGCAACAGCCACCATATTCCCAGAATCCATTGGAATCACCTCCCACCTTTACCTGGCCATATGTCAGCAGTCATATAAATACAAGGAACATTCCTTTCTCGATCTCTCTCTCCCTCCTCTCTCTTTCTGAGCTACTGCCTCCTCTCTCCCTCTCAATTAAAAACCTCTTACATGGAATTGTTTGGGCCTAGTGTGTGATGCTTTCTGACGAGGTCACCGCCAGTTCCCATCACCACAGACAGAGTGTTTTTACAAAAATTTAGACAACATACTCTACTGTTCACCTAGGTCATATGGTACAGCATACTGTTCCTAGGTCACAAACCTGTTAAATATGCTACAGCAATGAACATCGTAGGAAGATATAACAAATGATAATTATTTGTGTATCTAAATTCATCTAAACAAAATTAGTAAAATATGGAATATTTTTAAAGTATTGTTGTATAAGTTACTTATTAAAATGGAGCTTATAAGATTGTAAATTGCATTTAGTGACTTGTGAATGAATATAATAACCTTCAAAATTCCAATATATGAGTATACAAAAAGTATTGCCTGAGACTATGCTGCATGAGGCACTATTACAAACCCCAATAACTATTACAAGCAACAACAACAACAACAATAATACATTTATTTTAAAAATTTCCCTTTTTTAAATAACAAATTAATACAAGCTTATAATACTTTTTGCTTTATAAAATTTTATATTTCTTAAATTTGTCATCACATTTTGCTTAAATAACCAACATGATACACAAGTTTCTAGTCCTCCTCAATGCCATCTGTATTCACACAGATGAAAGTTATTTTCCTTCTTAAATGGCTGTGGTGAATTCTGTAACCTCTTATTCTTGGAAAATCCTTTGATATGAGGGACATAACTCTTTAGTGTCTCATTCCATATGTCATTGATATAGACCTTTTTATACTGTACCTAGCCCTAATAAAAGTTCAACATTTTGTCAGTGTCTTCCCCTAAACTATGTAGTAACACACTAGTCAAAGTAGGCCTTAAATGCTACAATGTTTTTTCTTTTTTTTTTTTTTTTTTGATTGGCTGGTTGGATCAAAGAAGGGATGTCTAGAGGGAGAAACTCTTGTGATTCAATGTGTAAGAGCCTAAGGAAATATATAAAAATATACAGTATATGCAAAATCCTTAAGAGGTGTTTATTCTACAAATAGCACTTTTCCATTTTCTGTGGTTTCATATATCCAATGTTGAGAGTCACAGCTTTTAAGGATGAGATACCTGTTTTGTTTGAGATAATATGAGTCAATGTTACAGTGCACAAGTCAAAATCTTTTGTTATAGTGAACACATTACTTCACTATAATGGTTCAGGACGATGAGTTGGGAAGGGGGATAGACATAAGATGTTTGTGACCTCCTGTTTCTCCTATACATTCAGGTTGTTTCTATTTTTACTTAAAGGCTCACATCCTTATCCACCTTCTGTCCACTGTATCTTCCTTATCTCTTCATCCACAGTTCTCTCTAGCTTGGATAGACTTGATATATCCAGTGTCCAGCCTAATGTGACTAACACTGTCTGTGCAGTAACTATCTCTAGGCTTCTACCTGAGAGAAATTATGCCATCTGTATTCATACAGATGAAAGGCATTTTCCATCTTAAATGGCTGTGCTGAATTCTGTAGCCTCAAAAATCTCAAAATAAATCTCAAAAGTAAAAGAAAACATATAACTTTTTAAAAAGCCATGTGTTCACTATAACAAAAGATTTTTACTTGTGCACTATAACATTGACTCATATCATCTCAAACAAAACACTTATCTCATCCTTAAAAGCTGTGACTCTCAACATTGGATATATGAAACCTGAAGAGGCCACCTCCTGTAGCCAGAAGCAATAGAAACACCAACCCACCCTCAAAACTTTCAACCCCAAATTTATCCTGTTTACAAGAAATGCACAGACAAGAGATGGTGCAGAGACTGAGGGAATAGCCAATCAATAAACAGCCCAACTTGAGACCCATCCCATGGGCAAGCACTAATCCCTGACACTATTAGCAATAGACATACTTTATACTATCATCTAGCTTGGCTGTCTTCAGAGAGGTTCCACCAAACAGCTCAGATAGGTGTAGATAGACATTCACAGCCAAACAGTGGATGGAGCTTGGGAACTCTTATGGAAGAAGATGAGGAAGAATTGTGGCTTCTAAGGGGATAGGAACTCTACGGGGAATTCCAGAGTCAACTAACCTGGACACTTAGGGCTATCAGAGACTGAACCATGAACCAAAGAACATACAGGGACTGGACCAATCCATCCCACATATATGTAACAGATATTCAGCTTTGTCTTCTGAATACAATTAGCAGGGGGACATAGATGTGTGGTCATCCAGTCTTGTATGCTCAACCTACCATTAGCCATATTCTCAATGAAAAATAATTCTCTTTCCCCTAGATGTCATCACTTTCCCAAAGCTGCTTACTTTCTCTGGAACCATCCCCTCACCTATACTGGATCTCTAATTGGCTTAATTGTCTGTACTGTAGGCAACTCCACAGTTCTGTTGAGTTCATATGTGCAATACTCATGTCATATCTAGAAGATACTACTACACAGCATTCCTTGACATCCTCCAGATCATACCTTCTTTCTGCCACATCTTCTATGTGGTTTCTTGAGATTTGTGGGTAGGGGGTTTGATAAAGACGTCATGTGTGTAGCTGAACATTCACAAGCACGTATTCTCAACAATTTGAGCAGTCATACATCTCTGAAAAAGAAATTTTCTGGCCAAGGTTTGGAACATTAAACATTCATGAGTATAAGTATAAGTATGTAGAGGACAGTTTGGCAATAAGGCCATTTAACAAAATAGCAGTATATTATATTCTCCAATAGAGCCTATCTATGACTTCCACAGTCATGAAATTGATCATGTTTACAATATCAGGCATTAATTCCCTCCTGTAGAGCAGGCCATAGGTCCAATCAGAAACTGCTTAGTTACTCCATATCAGTCGTGCCAGTAGTACACCAGTAGGCAGTAGGCATATTTTTTTATAAGAAGATATTGTAGTACATACAGTTCAGAGATGGGTAAGACACACACACGCACACACACACATATACATATACATACACATGCACATATATATGAATACAATAAATGTATACAGAGATGTATACACACATCTATCTGTACTATTTATTCACATGTATATATGTATGTAGATATAGATATAAAACATATACATACACACACACACACATGCATACACACACGTAATTAGATTAAGAATTTTTCCCTGGACCCTGTACACAAAGTGTATGATCTCTTCATATATAGGCTTTTACTATTTGTTATGGTTGACAACCAAAGGCAATGATAATAGTCATAGTATTTTGGGTACTTCAGAGGCATCACTGACCAATAACTTATAGAGAGGTAAATCAAGAATGAAACTTATATATTTTTTTATTAACCCCTGTCGTCTCAAGCAGCTTTGTGAACTCATAGAGAGTTGAGGCAAAGTCCTGCTAATTAAGGTCACAGTCTATCATGTCCAGATAGTTCCTCTGAAGTCAAAACAAAATGTAGGACTCCCTTTTTTCAGATGCACTTCCCCTTCTCTGACCTTGTTTGGGGCTCTTATTCCCTCTATTTGATGGTCATGTAGACATTGGCAAACATACAAGCTCGATTTTCTTTTCCTGTTAAGAACCAGCCGTAGCAAGTATCTGGAGTTCCTGGAATGTTCCTCCATATAACTGAAGTTTCGTAGTACTTTAAACGCTACACAATGTTTTTTCATTCACCCTGAAAATACATTGCCCCATTACAACGTTCATATATTTTCCTTGGTCACCTTGAGTAAAGTATGTGCACACAAGCTAAGATTATCTAAGAGAAATGTTTCATTAAAATTCTCAGAGAAGCGCTGCCTGCCTGCCAAGTACTCACTCTCAGTTATACTGGGATCCTACATATCCCACCCTTCTAGCCTGGTGTGCAGAAGCATCAGGACCATGTGAGTGAGTAAACAGAGTATGTGGAACCACCGCTGGACCTCAATTTTCATGCCAGATAAAATACCTCTGTTCAGTTTTTACATAATTATGGTTTTTACTGCCTTGCAAATTGGTGAGTTTTCATAAGTCTTCTTCACCTACCTCTCATTTGATTACTGCACTAACTTCTCTTTCTCCTATTCCTGTCCATATCTCTACTGCGACTAATTATACCTAATATTACTGCCTTTCTCTTTCAGATAGAATGCGTTCTATAACTTCTTTTATATAAATATTTTTTTTCATAAACCCCTCATCTTGGTTAAAGGATCCCTTTCCCTTTTGGTTGTCTATCCCTGACCCCACTTACAGCTTGCAGCTTGGAACATTATGCTATCAGTAGTTTTCCTCTTTATTTTAATCTCAACAATATTTTGTCATCTCATTTCCTTATGTCCTCCCCTGGGATGATCCCCTGGGATGTGCTTGAAGTAAACTGAGTTCTCTAAATTTCAGATATTGAAACTGTAACTCCCCACATAATCATATTTGGGGATAGGAATTTTAAGAAGTAATTTGGGTTAAATAAATCCACAAGACAGAAGTTCTAATCTAATAGATTTTCTGCCTTATAACAAAAGGAAAAGAGATAAAAAATACATACACACTGAAGGAAAGCCATGTGAGTTGATAGCAAGAATTCAGATGTTTGCAAGCCAGGAATAAAACTTAGACTACAACCTTACAATGCTATAATGTTTATTTTACCATTCCAGTTTCCAAGACACCGAAGAAACAATGTTTTTTGTAAGTCCACTTGTCTATGATATTATGTGATTGTGCGATGAGCTAATTAATACAACTTCATTTGTACTATTTGAAAGATTTGCTGGAAACAGGAAAGGGAAAGGTATTAAACATCTAAATATTCTGTGTTAAAAATTTCTAGCTTTGTCAATCTATTTCCTTCTCAATAAAAAAATATAGCTGTTACACTATTAGAAAATAATTTGTAACATCGAAGTAGACCTATTTGTGATATTAAGTAATTTTCTGCTATTCATTTGTCTTTTTTGGACTACAAAGTACTGTTTATTAATACTCTTATGATTCATAGTTCTGTATTCAGTGTCCTTAGAATGGAAAACATTGTCAAATTTTATTAATATTTAGCATTCATCAGGAAAATTATTATTGTCTATCTTAAGAGCTTGGTTAGAGGAGAAAGATATTGAAGATTTCTACATGAAAAACATTTTTAAAGAGCCTAGGCTTTATGAGGTATTAGACAAAGATATAAAGCATAACTATTATTCACTAAAAATATGTTAATGTTAGTTTCAATAATATAATTACATAGTATACTTAAAAAGCCAGGAAATTTTAGATATTTACACATCTATTCCTAAATAATGAAATGAAATTTATAATAATTATTAAATTAATTTAACATTAATCATCATAAAATAAAAATTAAAAATTTCATATAATATATAGACAGCAGAGATGAACAAATAATATAAATTTTAGATGGTAATAATGAAATTATCAAGAACTGATAATTTTAAAACATTTTAGTTGCAGTTGTGATAAAACACATTGGACTCCAAAATATTAGATGGGTAATACAAGGAATACAAAAATTAAACAAATAAGTAGATGACTT
>JADRCD010083106.1:0-11806 GCA_019843815.1 Montemys delectorum | reverse complement strand
GGGGGCTGAAAGCTGAGAGTGTAGGATGGAGGGAAGAACAAACCAATATAAAAAAGTATAAAGGAACCATATGAAAAGCCAGATGTGCCCACATGTGCAATATCAGCTTCTCTATTTTGATGGTAAGCAACTGCCCTGTAATCAGATTCAAGACCCACACCATAGTGGTGGAAGGGACTAATGTCTGGTTCTGTAAGCCTGGCTAATAACATACAAGGAAGTAAACCTATGTAGCAGCAAACTGCCTTCCAAAGACTCATGCTTTCCCCCATAGACAAAAGTGGATCCCAGTCTTTCTCAGAGACACCTCTCCTTCTGATGAATAGTGGGGTGAATGCACAGAAGCGTGGGGCTCAAGATGCACAAATAAGTGGTGGTTGTGGGTCCAACCCTAAACAAGTCACTTAGTTCACCTCTTCTAAGGCTCAGGGAACACTAAGATGAGAGCATGAGAAGTATGTAAGAGCTGGAAGACAGGGGGAAGGGCTGCAAAACTCCATTCTCTAGACTGGATCCAGTGCACACCAACTGTAGTTCCCAGCACTGGACCCACGTAAGACTAGCCCAACCAATAACTAGTCAAGGAAGGGTGAGGGGTTTGCAGGATGGCACTCTTTATCTTTTGAAATATTGGCTATTGATAGTTTCTGGGAGGGGAGGAGGAAATCACTGTCTTTAGTTGAGTATCCACTGCTGGCCAACCAGGCTCCAATGGATAGATCCAAACTCAATTAGGCAGATGGTCATTGTTAACCTTAGTGTATTACAAAACTAAGCACATAGACATGAACATGAGAGAGAGACTTGTGAGGAAAGCCTAGGAATACAGGGATGTTAGGGAAGTGGGAGGGGTTGAGAATGTTCACTATGCATGGAGTACATGTGAAAGATTGTGTGTGTGTGTGTGTGTGTGTGTGTGTGTGTGTGTTTAAAAGGTATCAGGCTGCCTCCATGACTAGGTGCACAAGGTGACTAAGACAGTAGTTATTGCCTTTTCCTATTCAGTGGATTGTTCATGACTCCGGGCTCACTCCAGGGCTCTGAGCCAAGATATACCATACGAGAGGGGCTGACCTGGCCCTGCTACAGAGGAAGTGAGTCTACATACTGGTCTGGGCATTCAACATTTTGGTCTCTTTCTGAAGTTTCTGATCTGCATATTGGGGCTGTCCTTTGTCATCTCCTGAGTCCCTTTGGACAAGGTGAAGCGAGGTGGCTACAGTTCTAAGATGAGATGACAGCTTGGTAGAAAGGCCTTGCCAGAGCTGGATCGGGGACCTGGGGGAAGTCTCAGAGAACAGTGGACTTCCCTGGACAATAGACATTCCTTAGAGGAATTAAGAGACTGGGAGGTGAAAGCTTTTGATTTCTCACAACCTTGTTAAATGTGAAGAAGAATTTAGAAAGAAAGAAGGCACCCTTGTCAGACAAAGGCAGGACTTTCCAGGACTGACAGTACTGGCCTTTGCATGTGCTGTTAGGACAGGGTCAGTGAATAGGTATGGTGCCCAAGCTTCACGAGAGTATCTGAAGAGAGAAACAAACTAAGAGGGTGTGAAGAAGAAAGTGGTGTATAAAAATGTTTTAAGCCCTGCACTCATGGAACAGAGGGATGCCATCTCTTTCCTGCAAACATATTTCTTTATTAAGACTCAGATAGCCATACCCCAGGATGCTGAACTCTGGTCCAGTCACAGGTTTTATATTCTAGGGTTGTTGCAGGAGTTTCATTGTTTTCTGAATCCAAGGTATAAAGCTGGAAATTCTGGTGAATACCCGAGGAGGTGTCCCAGTACAAAGGCTATAACTCACAATGCCCTGGGCCACTCCATTACACACAAAGGGTCCTCCAGAGTCACCCTGTGGATAGAAAAAGGGGAAGCTTTAGTAAACACCCTCTTATCATCTCTTTCCAGACCCACTTTCTCCCTGTTCTCTGTTCCCACTAAAGTCTGGGTTTTCAGATGGGAAATATTAGTGCCCCCATTGACCTCGATTCTGAATGGGATGATGTTGGGAGTCTGTGACTCACTGACTAGAGTGTCTCTGCCTGGCTGTGTTCTTCCTTCAGGTTAACTAGACTTAGCTCTCCTATTTTTCCATGGTGAAAGGACATAAAAGAATTGGCTGAAGGAAAATGCCAGATCCCCAATATTGTTCCCTCCATATTCTCTAGACTAGCTGTGGCTGTAGAGATAGAGAATGCCTGGCTATGTGTCGGCAGTATCCCTCTGTCCCTGGGCAAACATTAGAAGATGGTTATGTCCTTACCCGAGCAGTAGCTTTCTTCTCATTGGGATTTCCCACACAGAGCTGGATGGAGTTGTTGTAGGTTTTGGACATGCCGTGGCACTTCTGGCCTTTTTGAACTTCTAGATTCACTTCTTGAAGTGTGTTAGACAAAGTGCAATTGGCCAAGTTTCCCCAACCTGCCACTGTGCACACCTGCCCAGGTTTCACCCAGTCCTGGCTCTTTGGAAGGGCAATAGTCTTCACAGTACTGCTGAGTTGAGCTTTGCGTTCCAGCTGGTCAGAAAAATGAAGAATAAGAAGATAAGGTTCAGGTCTGGCACTCTCAGCAAGCTTAAACCAGAGATGAGGCTGCCTGTATCTTTCCCCTACACACCCCGGCCCGCTGGCCCACTCTAGCCCCATTCTATTGCCCTGGGACCAATAGGTCAGCCACCTAGAAGAGAAAACAGGACTGATACACTAGTGATCTATGGGAATAAACCAGAGATCAGTAAAAGAGTACCTTGAGGAGCATGATGTCATTAACCAATGTTACACTATTAAAGTCCTTGTGAGGTTTGGCTTTACGAACGGGAATGAGTTGGGTGTTTTTCTGTTTCTTGATATTGTGAACACCTAAGGTTACATTTATATTGCTGTGAAAAGAAGATGGGTTAAGTACAACACAGAAGCAATGAAACAATCCCTGAAAGGCAGGTTGAGGGCTCAGCTTAAGGTAGAGCTTGGCTGAGTCAAATAGCAAGAAATGTATGGGGGAGTTGTTCCTTAGATCTTCAATAACTGCCCAGCCATTCAGACCCTTCACTGACACTACTATCTGGTCTTGAGTTTCACAACCACTTTAGGTCAAATAGAATAAAGTCAGGTTGATCTTCACCTTTGGCTCTACATGTTTAGGGAGAGCCAGGGTCTATTGTTATTTGGTTAGTCCCAGCCATCAAAGACCTACTTGCTTCTCCTTACCTTCCATTACAGTGAGCTGCTGTCATTACGATGTCTTTTTCCACCAAGAAACCACCACAGCGTTTGACGACTAATTTGCTATCATAAAAATTTATGAATGCCATGTAGGGCCGGGAGTGGGGTTTGGACTCTGTACCCCATATGATTTCCCCTGAAAAAGAAAGCTTATTCTGAATCTTTATGCTCATGGAAACTGTGCAACAATCCTGAAGGCTGGAAAGGGCTATATCATGCTTGGACTTGGTGTGGATAGAGAACAGATCCTCTTGTAGGGGCTGTCACATAACGAGAGAGGGTGCCTGGATGCTGCAAGGGATTACACAGAGCCTGCTGCATGACATCACTTTCCCTTGGTTTTCAATTTCTTGTAGTCATGATGGTGCCAAGACTTTTCCTTGAATCAAATTAAATCTCATGGACACATTAAGGAAGAATTTATCACACATTGTCCAGCAGATCTAGAACACATTCCAAACATCTGCAGTTGCTCCTGTGCCTCATGATTCACCTGGTGTCCTGCTCACTTAAGCACTGGGTTCTGCCTGAAGTAACCATGATGCACTACTGAGGTAGAAAACTGGTTGCTTTTCCTCTATTCTGATTCATGATACATAGTAAGTACTCTACTTAGAGATGGGATTGTTGTATAAACACTGAAAAGCTCTCAAATGTGCTAAGCAAGTAGCTGAGAGGAGAGCTCCTATTGTAGTCTGAACTTCAGCATAGATGTATCTTTCTAAGGCATTGAAATAGCCTTCAGGATGAAGAAGGGAGGACACAGGACTAGTAGGGATCATTGAGAGGAGGGGAAATGAGTTGGAGGATCCTATGTCTGCCTGTTTCCATCAAGCTGTGGAGCAGAAATGAAGCCACGCTTTGCTGTCTCTGTTAGATTGTGGGCAACTATGATAGTAGACCTGTATGGTTCCAAAGAACAGAGACAAGATCAAGGTGACACCTGGAAACCTGACTAGAAGAATTCTTCTAGTCTTAATCCAGGTGGCAGCATCTGGATGACGCTGCTCACTTTTAGGTCTGTGCAACTGGAACTTCCAGCTGTTGTTTTCAACTGCAGCTTTAGTAGGGTCCTATGATGTTTTAATAATTTGTCACTTTTGGGTGACTGAGGTCTCACTCACTGAGTTCCACTGCAAGTCGTTCATTGTGACTTTGGTGCCCTATTTATCTGGTGCTAGAGCTGGGACTCAGCTAACATCTCTGATGAATCAAGTCAGGAGTAGGTCTTACATACAGCCTGACTAGGCACCATGCAAGTATCAGTGCTGGAAGCCACATGCCACACTTCTAGGGATGCGGATGGTTGCTTACCTCCTTCAGCATCGACTGATAACACAACCACCAGGAAGACCAGGAGCAGGACCATCCTCTTCAGGGTCTGACCAGGTCTCAATTGGTCACTTTGTTACTTCTCACAACCTTTAAACCATCAGGTGAGGAAAGAGGCCCAGAGCCAGAGACCTCTAATTTCCTGTGAGATATTTAAGATCTGAGTTCTTGCCACATGTGTGTGGTGAATGTACAGGAAACATACTGTTGTCAGTTACTGGTGAGCATGACCACATTCCCCACAGGAATGTTGGTTATTGAGAAGGACGGAAGAGCCTATTGAGGCCTTCCACACTAGGCAGAGGGCAGGTCCCTTCTCCTGTCAATGCTCAGGGAACTGCAGTAGGATGCCTCTGTGTCTTGAGTCTGTGATCAGGTAAATGTCTCCTTTAAAAAAATAACATCTCTACATCCCATACTACTCTCTATGAGGAGTTTGTTGTTGTTGTTGTTATTTTACACAAGGACTTTTGGTTTCTGATTTAAGCCAGGTCATCTATTAACACCCTGAGGGCTTTGAACACTTTAGGGGATGGAATGAAGGGTAAAGATTTAGGATGAAATGCTATTGGGATATTGATGACAGGAAGTAAGAAAATGACTCAATGGTGAGCTTTACAGGAAGAATTTGACACACAAATGCTCAAGGTCTCATGTTATAAAGACGACAATGTCCGCACCATGTTGACATCTCATAGGTTCAAATATTTTATCACCAAAGCACTTAGTGGCACAAAAGCAGAGACAAAGAGCAGAAAGAAAGCTGTGCTGTTGATGCCGAGTGTTCCGCACTGTCAAAGCAATCTGGTCTGCAGGGAAGACCATGTGCGATGCAGGCAAAGCTCTTTACTATTCACTTCTCTGTCTCCAGTGAGCAATCAGCTGTGGTTCATCTCCCAGTTCTGTATATGCAGGTGCCTGGTCGATGTCAGCTTTTGAATGTAAAACTCAAGTGCTCAATTTCTTCATAGAATGCCAGAGTCAACCTGACCCAGAGACTGCTGTTCCCTGCAATCTTGTCATTTAGTATAGACACAAGGCAAGCTGTGTGTGGTTCTCAAGCTGACTTTGCGTCACCAAAGCTTGAATATCCAGATACATTCTCATTTGCATTGTCCTCCCAGGGAGTACTATAGGGATTTTTATTATCTTACTCTGTTAATTACTTCTATCCTCTTCCCATCATTTGCAAATGATGAACACATTCAATAGTGGTGGAGTAATTATTAAATGTCTATGCGATTCCATATATCTGCTAAACAAAATCCCTAAGGCTATATACCAAGAAAATTAAAGACGCCAGATTACGATGTTACCCCCACAAGCCCTGATTATCATGTGAACGCATCTGAGCCTGCACTGTCACAATTTCCACTTCTGATTTCTTATATCTTGATAGTGCTATCACATTTTCCTGGTAGTTAAACGTCTTTTGAGTTACTGGGACAAGCTCTTGGGCTAGCTTTCTGCCTCGCACATGACTCACAGCCCCATATCTTAGGGCTTCCTGGGAACCAGCTCACACTGTCAAGTAGCCACAGTGTGAGTGCCCCTCCTGCTCCCTGCAGCCTGGCTCAGAATTTACTGTTGTTCTGAGCAAGGGCTGAGGAGTCTGTGCATGAGCTTGGACACCATGTAGGGAAGGAAGTTTGTTTGCTCCTGTGAAGATTTCACTGATAAATGCATAACTGCCTTAGGACTTTGTGAGTAGGAAGACGGGAAACAAACGGGGCTGACCTTTTAATGGGACAGTGTGTGTAGATCTACAGAGAGCTCTAGCAGGCGATGACAGAAGGGTCAGGAAAGATGGACGAAAAGCAATGGGTGGAAAATTCTCATGTTTGATGGAATAAAGCATCACTGGGGTCCACTCGTGGAGCTCGTGGACTGTATGTAGGATAAACTCAGACAAGGTCCAGGCCATGCAAGCTCCTTCTCTTTGTGTCTTAGCTCACTCTCTCTTTTCCTGCCCAGCCCTCTCTGGTCCCTGTCACCCACGACTTCTGTTCCTGTGTTAAGATCACAAAGGAGCAAGGGGCTCCTGCTAGGCTCCTGCTAGGTAGGCTTCTGACAGCTACACTTGGAACCTCTCTTTCTAGGCCCGGAAAGCTGAAAGTCCAAAGGGAAATTAGCCCTTGGCAGTACTTTACCTGAACAGGGAATGGTGCTGCCCATTGTCTCTAGGCAACATCTTATTCCATTAAAGAGCTTATCTTTTTGTATTCTCAGAGTCTGTTTAAAATTTTTTAAAAAAATTATCACCACTGTTGCAAAAAGTAGAAAACACAAGTTTGATGATTATAGCTGTTCTCACTAGTAAACTGCAGTGGCACAGTCTTCTATAGCCATCGAACAACACTCTTCTTAGGCATTTTTCATTTTTGTGTATGGAAACATGAACCCTGTATGATAATGCTGTCCCAACGCTCCTTCTGTCAGACTCCGTTTGTGTCTGCATGGATCTGTGGGAGACTTGCACAAACACCAGCATCCCAAGAATGATGCTACCTCATGCTTCATACATGGTCATTGTTTTATTGGTCAACCAGACCTAATTAGATAGTAGGGAAGCCTATGCATATTCAGGACTATGGTGGGGCCTAGAAAATGAGGAGAGTGTAAAGACCAGAGTGAGAGCTGGGGAGGGATGGGGTGATGACACAAAAGCCCGAATTCATCATTCTTATTTGGACTCCTAGGATGAATCTTCCAGGAGGGAGTTTGCTTACTCAGTCTTCCGAGTGCTATAAGGCAGACTACAGGGGTGGAGTTGCCACAATTTTGGACGTTTTGGAAGAAAAACAAGAGAAGCAAGGTTGTTGTTGTTGTTGTAAGTTCTCAGACGTAACTGTGTTGTTGTTGTTGTTGTAAGTTCTCAGACGTAACTGAGAAAAGCCTAAAGCCTTGCACAGGCTTCTCTTCTTGTTTCCAAGGAATATGTGGTTCCACGTTGACTGTTTGCCACGTTTGCCACAGTTGTCTTTGAACTCTGTTCAGGCAGACGAAATGTGGAAAGCTATGGTGCATTTTCCCTATGCCGCCATCTGGTGATGGGCTTTTGAGAAGCGCTGATGCACTACTCGGCATGGGAGACGCAACCTAGGATGAGGTCCTCAGACTGGATGAGAAATGAGGCAGACTGAGGCAGAAGAGTCAGGGGTCCCCAAGCTCCTGAGAGTCCACAGGGAGTCAGGAATGAATGGGAGGGCTGCAACGGGGGGGGGGGGGGGGTGACTCTAGCTTAGCTCAGGGTGAATGTTTGGGAGTGTGGAGGAGCCTTCTGTGGGAGACTTAGGCAGCAGCTCTGGATGACGAAGGCTTCCCCCACTGAGGTCCTTGTGGATCAGATATTAAATAAATACCTTTTGTAGGAAGCAGTTTCTGGGAAGGGAAGCTTATTGGCTAAACCCTCAGAGCCTCTAGACGCCCCATTAGCAGGTAGGTTTTAAGTCAGTGAAAGGAGAAGAAATAAGTCAGTTTTATATGAGATATCCTCTCCAGATACATATTAAATGTGAGGAAAAAATCATGAAAAATATTTAATTGGAGGAGCATTGTCTAAGAGTGCAGATGCAGACCAGGGACCAATCGTATTCCTGTATTCATTCTACAAGGTGCTGTGTGCTCATTTCCTTTCTGGGCCTTCCATTTACATCATGGTGGTTAGTGTCTATTGGTGCCTTACAGTTTGCTTTTGTAAGTCACAAATATTTTCATTAAGTAAAAATGGAGTCAGAAGGGAGTGGGGATGGGATAGGGGGTTTCCAGAGGGGGAACCAGGAAAGGAGATAACATTTGAAATGTAAATAAAGAAAATATCCGATAAAAGAAAAAAAAATATGAAAAAAATGGATCAGCAGGTGGTAGCTCACACCTTTAATCTCAGTGAGGCAGAGGCAGGTAGATTTCTGAGTTTGAGGTCAGCCTGGTGTACAGAGTGAGTTCCAGGACAGCCAGGGCTACACAGAGAAACCCTGTCTCAAAAAACCCAAACCCAAAACAAGGAAGCCACAGCAAATACTCATGGTTTTCTCTGATTCAATGGTATGGGGTAGGTATCTTGATTCAGTTCCCTCCTTCTAACCCGTGCAAGCAGTTCCACAGTTTGAATGCTTGGAAATGATGGAATCTGAGTGGCAAGTTACTGGGCTAGCAGGACAATCCTGTGGATACCACAGGATGGGAAGTCCTGGAGAGCTGTGGCCTGGGGCTTGGGAATCCGACAGTCTTCTGGAGCTGCTTGGTAAGAGAATCCCCAGTACCATGTGCTCAAACCCTTTTGTGGTAAGGATCTACAGTAAACAGTGTCTGTGGTAAAACTGAACGTAAAGTTTGACTGGAGGGGAAGAGGGTGTATTTTGAAGAGGCTTGCAGTTTTCCCTGCTATAAAATGGAATGAGCACGTGACAATATTTTAGTTTTCTAAAACAAAAGAAACATGGCATCGTATTTTAACAAAATACATGCAAGGTCTATAATACTTGTATATTTATATTTTGAAGAAAACATTGCATATATTTTGCATATTACGATAACAAAACAAATATGCAACAAAACATACATTTTTTTTTTTTTTTTATTTTTCAAGACAAGGTTTCTCTGTGCAGCCCTGGCTGTCCTGGAACTCACTCTGTAGACCAGGCTGGCCTCGAACTCAGAAATCCACCTGCTTCTGCCTCCCAAGCACTGGGATTAAAGGCGTGTGCCACCACCTGGCCAAAACCACATATTTTTAATTAAGACAAGAAAGGAAATAAATTGCCGCATCATTGTAGAGAGAACTAAAATTTATATTTTTTACATGTCAATAATTCAATTTGTTCTATAATTAATTGCTTAATGTCACAGAAAGCTACTAATTATTTTTAACAATTGTATTTATTTACATATAAAAAGGGAATAGTATAGAATATACACTTTCAAATAAATTCCTTTTAGAAATATTTACATTGAAGTAATAACATGTACATGCATAGTTATTTATTATATAGTCTGATACTGTTTTTTATTGTCTATTTTGTTTAGCTTGAGGATTAAGTGTCTGTATATATGATATCTCTAATAGTAGGGAAATGTTATAGTTTATTTTGACTTTCTAAGCCTGTCAATTGTTCAGCATGGAGTTTTATCCTATGATTGTCTCATTAGAAATGGGTGCCGAGCATGTGGCCTTGGGTGGGCAGGAGGAGAGGTGCGAAAGGACTGCTCTGAAGCTGGGAGAGGAGCTGGGCTGTCGTCCTGACTTCTGCAGTCCTTTCTCCATCTTTACGCCCTGCTTGTTCCAGATGCTCAAGTGGATCATATTTCAATTTGTTTTAGGCCTGATATAGCCAGGCCTTTTGCACTGTGTTCCAGCTCCTCCTGAGGAAATCCTTTCCTGCCTCAGTACCACAATGCGTTGAAGGGGATACACTTTCAAATACCACAGTATTTCAACACACAAGTAGAGTAAGAAGAGGTAACAGAAAATGAGATAGTTACAGTCTAAACTACAAAATTCAAATTACAATAGCTGAGACAGCAGGGTACTGGTAAAGGAAGAGATAGACAGGTCAAGAGAACAGGATAAAGACACTTTAATAGCCCAGAAAAATATAGTCAATGAGTTGTGACGGACCCAGCCCCAATCGACACCACAACTCTTGCATCTATTGCTCAGGGAATGTCATGGAAGAGGGGCTGGAACGATTGTAAGAGCCAGAGCACCAGGAAGTCTGCTGTCAAGGAGTCTCTCCTAGAAATGTCTGAATAAACAAGACCAGAGCGGATACATTAATGGACATGTTAGCATGGAAGAGGGGAAATTCTGCTGAGTCTGATCCCCAGACAAGAACTAGAAGCAACCCCAGGCTCCTGAGAGATACAGAACTAGAGATAAAAGCCATTATCCTTGGCTCTCTGGCTCTCTGTGGGTCCTGAGCTTAGAGTTCTCTGTAAGTAGGAGCTTCATGGATGTTTACCCGTAGGCAACATGGTAATAAATGTGACTATGCCTGGAGTATGGGAGGCCAGATTGAGTCATTTTCATTTTCTGCTCAGATGTAACTGCTTCTTAAATAGTGACGGATCCTATTGATGCTGCTTAGAACAGTATTCTACAAGGGAAGCACTTAAGCTTTTACTTGCTAAAATGGTTTTGCAAAATGTCATACCTGGTCATAATGTATCCATAGGCGCTTTATTTTTATTTTTTTTGAGATTATAGTTTAATTACAATATTTCTCCCTTTCCTTTCCTCCCTCCAAACCCTCCTATACATAAAGTCTCATCAATATGACCATGCAAATGCAAAGTGAGCAAGGCTGACACCAACAGACATGTCAAACTGGACATGCTTTCCTTCAAATTCGTGGTCACCCTGCTGCATCTTCTGGGCTTCACTCCCACCCATAAAGTTACACAGTACCAGTGAATGCACCCGTAATATAAATCTCCATATTCTTCTTTTTCTTTTTCTTCTTTTTGGGCTCCAAAACTGAGTAGTTCAAATGTGGAGAGTCACAGCAATAGATTCCTGAAGATAACAGGCCATTCAAATTCTAATGCTTACTTGAGACGTGCGGTGATAACCAGCTCAGAGGCAGGATGTGAGAACACATGCTTTCGCGTGCAATATCCTCTCAGAACGTGTCAGAGGGGCCTGGGTGACCACACAGACAGATCTGGAAGAAAAAAAGAATATGAGAAGGAAATTTTTCTAGTAGAGAAGTTTGGACAAGGTAGTCCTGGTTCTGTAGAGTTCTTGTTGAGGCCTAGGATGGCCACACTATCGTCCGGGACTTACATTTATGTATGACCCTGCATCTTTAATTATCCTTCTTTTTAGTGAAGAACTTTGACTTAGTTAGGGTCTCATTGCTGTGAAGGGCAAAAATTATTATTGTTACATATATATAAATGCATAAATATATAAATATAATAACCCATTGAGTTTGCTTAGTGTTGTTTATGTGTGTATGATTTCAGGACTGATCACTTGGTATTAGACAACCAATCAGAGGCCCAGCCCTGAGGAAGGCTACTTCTTCCGATTTCAGCATTCCTTAGTTGCCTATAGCTCTTCCTTTAGGGTTGGAGTCCCTGAGTCTCCCCCTCCCATGTTAGCCTGTCTGTTGGCAACTATTACTTGTTCAGCTCTTGTTTGGGCAGCTATATTATTGAGGTATCATGCGTGAAGCCTCCTTGCCATTTCTAGAAGGCTCAGCCAGACAGCACATTTTTCTGGTTCCCTGGCCCTACCATC
>JADRCD010083089.1:0-16241 GCA_019843815.1 Montemys delectorum | reverse complement strand
TCTCTCTCTCTCTCTCTCTCTCTCTCTCTCTCTCTCTCTTATTTAGTTACTGTTTGAGCCAGAGTCTCTCACTGAACCTCACTGATTTGTCTGCCATGGCCAGCCTTTCATGTGGGCGCTGGAACTCTTTACCAACCGAGTCATCTCCTGGGCTTGAGAGTTAGGGCTAGAGGGTCTGCGTCGCTTTGATGACCACATTGCCTCAGAGAGCAGAGAGCTTGGTTTTGACAAGGGACCGAGGATGGGCTGATAAAAACAATCTTGCTTTCTTGGCCTTTTAGTGGCCAAGGAAAGAAATCTTTTATGTATCCCAGGACCCCCAATACCACCTGTGATGCTTCCTTCCTTCCTGCCCTCACCTGGATACATCGAGGTGTATTTACTCAAAAACGGTTCCCTCTTCTCGTGTGCATGACATCAGAACAGAACAACCAGGGTCATGGCGCCACCCAGATAGTCCTGACTGAACCTCCATCTCAAAATCGTGTTCCCTGCCTTGTCCACTCCATCCCTGCCACCGTATGAACTGAATCCATGGTTCTTGGCAAGGGGTAGCACACTGCCCCGCCTGTGCTCTTGTCTGTGTGCCCGAGTCATCCCAAGCAACAGTGTGGTGTGAAGATCAGACGTGCGATGATCTCCCACTGAGATCCTTTTACCTTCAATGTCAAATCCACAGAGCTTGGGCAATAGGGCTCCTAGCAATCTACCACCCATCGCCAACTGACTGAACTTCACAGTAGTCAAGGTACACATGTGTTGGCCCACGCAATCCTGCCAATAACCAGGAAGTGACTGTGCCAGTTGGCTTTTTTTGTCTACTTGACACGAGCCTAGAGTCATCTGGGAAGAGGAGTCTCCGTTGAGAAAACAGTTCCATTCTCTTGCCCGTGGGCAAGTCTGTAGTATTTTCTTGGTTAATGATTGATGTGGGAAAGCCCACCTCACTCTGGGTGATGTCACCCCTGGGCAGGTGGTCAACATTGTACAAAGAAGCAGGTTTAGGAGCTGGGGGGGAGGGGGAAGGGGGGAGGCTCCGTCCTTAGCCCCTACATAGTAGCGCACAAACATCTGTGTCTTCTGACCTTGTCAGGCACCACGCCCACACATGATACTCATACATATATGCAGGCAAAACACTCATACACAATAAAATAGTAAAATAACTATTACAGTTTTTAAAACAAAATCCGAGCAAGCTATGAGGAACAAGTCAGCAAGCCGTGTTCCTCCAAGGTCTCTGCTCGAGTCCCTGCCTGGACTTTCCTTCATATGGACTGTAAGGTGAAAGGAACGCCTCCCCAAGTGTCTTTTGGTCATGGTCTTTATCACATCAACAGAAGCAAAGCAAAACAGTGACAGATGGCCCATCCTGCTGAACAAGAGATACAGACTGGAAGCTGTCAAATCCAAGGCCATTGGTGGGTTTGTAGCAGTGCCAAGTCTCGAACCCAGGCCTTCTTATTGCTTGAAGGCTCTCTTCCTACCACTGTTCCACCGAGCTTGGAGATCAAGACTGATTCCTGTTGCCTAGAACCATTACATCACACTGCACAAGAGCTGGTCAGGGACACAGCCAGGACTCTATCAGGCCTTGGACTCTAGCTAAGACCATAAACATGTTCTGGAGGAGGGTGAGGATGCTGAGATGGTTGTTTTATACATATGACTAAAGAAATTCTGTGAGAAGGTGACAGTTATAGGGGCATAATGTGGGCGAGAGGACATAACGGTGTTCAGGCAGAAGCACAGAGTGGACAACAGCCATGGTGTGGGAGTCACTGTTCTCAAGGAACAGCCAGTAGGCCAACCTGACCACACAGAGCAGGGAGACTGAGCCAAATACCTGGATTTGCTCTGTGGCTCCTCAGGTCAACCAAGCCCCTAGATGGGGTGTCTGGCTGCCAGGGTAGCTACTGAACACTGATCTTGGGTGCAGTTCCTGGAAGCAGTGAGCTGGAGCAATAGCACATCTGACCTTTAACCCCAGTTTTTCTGACCTGTCAGGTGTCTCCTTAGCTATGAAAGGATTGGAGCCATGCATTGATGTGTAATCTGTAATTCCAACACTCAGGAGGCCAAGACAGGAGGATTGGTGTGGATTTGAGCCCAGCCAGAGCTGTATAGCAAAATGTCTCAACCCCTTCCCAACACACAAATAAAAGAAATAATGAATTGGTCTTTAAGCTGTCACATTGAGTGTGCTAGAATCATTGTAGAAGTATCACTAGAAGGCAGTTGAAGGTCTCTGTCTACTAGCTGCCCCATAGGCTCAGTTCTTACACTATGAGGATGCTCGTGGGATGTGGTCTTTCTTTTCCTGGAGTGCCCTAGAACTTATACATGTCGCACATGAATATTCTGTATTTTCCCTCAGTTCTAAATAGTTCATCTCTACTAATTACTTTCTAAGTGATTTTGATAAAAAAAAATCTGTTTCTTGAGTTACATATTACCTCAGTTATTGTTCTATTGCTGAAGAGACCTGATGACCAAGACAACTCACATTAAAGAGAGAATTTAAATTGGGTCTTGCTTATAGTTTCAAAGGCTTAGTCCATTATCATCACGGCAGATGGCATGGTGGCAGGTAGGTTTGGTGATGGAAAAGTAGCTGAGAGCTCCATCCTGATTCACAAGCAGAGAGAGAAAGACTGAGCCTGGCATGGGCTTTTGACACCTTAAAGCCCAACCCCAGTGACACACTTCCTCCAACAAGGCCACACCTCCTAATCCTTCTGATCCTTTCAAATAATTCGACTCCCTGATGACTTAGTATATATGAGCCTATGGGGCCATTCTTATTCAAGTCACCACATTCTACTCCCCGGTCCCAAAGGCTCGCAGCCATATCGTAATGCAAAATGCATTCAGTCCAGTTTCAAAAACTCCCATAGTCTACCATGTTCTCAACACTCTTTAGAAGTCCAAAGCTCAAAGTCTCTTTGGAGACTCATGGCAGTCTCTTAATTGTAACCCCCTAGAATAATCAAAATCAAAGCGCAGGTCGCAGACTTCCAACATACAACATTGCAGAATATACATTGCCAGTCCAAAGGGGAAGAAAAGAAACACAGTGAGAAAATGCTGGACCATAGCAAGACCTAGAACCAGCAGGGCAAACTCCATATTCTACATCTCCATGGCTGATGTCAAAGCGCTCTTCAGACCTCCAAGTCCTTTCAGCTTGGCTGACTGTGACACACCTCTCTCATTTGGCCTGGTTCCACACTCACCTGCCGCTTTCCTTGGCAGGTATCCCACAACTCTGGGGTCTCCAAGGCAACCCAGGCTTCACCCTCACAGCTTCATGCGATGGCCTCTCTGGACCTCCATGAAGGGACACCCCTAACACATGTCTGGCCTCAGCAGCTTTCCTTAGCCGTGGAGAGAGAGATTCCACAATGCCTTTCTTATATTCTTGACACTAAAGTGAGAATCCTGTGGCAGAAGCTGCCAAGTTCTACTGCTTGCTGGGGCTGGAGCATGACCCCCTCTTTCAATTGTGTCAGCATCAGCTGTTCATGGTTTCCCTAGATGTTTATGCTTCCCTTTAATTTCTTTTAACAATGTGGAAGCTTAGCTAGGTGGGGTCTTGCACTGAGGCCACCACTTCTTTTACTCCATTTAGCATCAGACTCTTCTTTAAACTTTCTATCTCCTTGAGTTCTGGACTTAGCACCATTACTCCTCAAACTGTACATTTGTATTTTTCCTTGCTCACCTTGCTCCTTTTTATTATAGTTTTGCATAAGAGTGACCACTAAAAGCCAAGTGACAAAATCAATATTAGGCTGTCTTGAATTCTCCTCTGATAACACCATTAACCCAAAACTCATTAATTTAGCCTTAGGAAGATCTTTTTGGACAAGAACAGAAAGCAGCTACATTCTTCGCTAAAATATCACAAGAATGGTCATTAGGCCACTTACTACTATTCTTCTTCTCAGAAACATCTTGAGCGGGGTCGTCATAATCTACATTGCTCAAAGCGCCACTGTCTTCCACATTCTTACTGGTATTTAAGCTCCAGTTAGAGCATTCGACTGCTTTCCTATCCAAAATCCCAAATTCCATATTCTGCCAATAAGCAGCATGGTCAGGCCTGTCATGACCTATCTCCCTGGTACCGACTTCTGTCTTAGGAACTGTTTTACTAGTATGAATAGACACTACGGCTAAGGCAACTCTTATAAAAGAAAATATTTAATTGGGGGCTTGCTTATAGTTTCAGAGCCTTAATCCATTATTGTCATGGCAGAGAGCATGGCAGTAGGTAGCTGTGGTGCTAGAGAAGTAGCTGAGAACTACATCCTGATCCACAAGCAGAGAGGGGGAGAGACTGGGGCTGTCATGGGCCTCTGAAACTTCAAAGCCTACCCCCAGTATCACTTCCTCCAACAAAGCTACACTTCCGAATCCTTTCAAGCAATGCCACTCCTTGGTGACTAAGCATTCAAATATGTGAGCCTATGGGGATTGTTCTTATTCAAACTACCACACGTATCCTAGAATGTTCAATGATGAATTTAATGTAAACTTTTTGGGCTATAAATATATATAGTTTTCCATTAGACATCGGTCTTGATGCTCATGCAAAGGTATTTTTAAGGTGTGGTTAACAACTAGATCAGTAAACATCACATAAATGAGTCTCATTCAAGCAGTTGAAGGTCCTTAAGACTAAAGTCTTCCAACCAAGAGGAATTCTGCTTCCAGATTGCTTTTGTAATTCAAGATTACAATGGCAGCAGCTGCAGGTTAGGCTTGACAGCCTCATAAGTTTGTCCACTGACTCATTTACTCATTTATTCATTTGTCCATTCATTTGCTCTTTCCCCTTCCTGTTCTGTAACACTGGGTTGTCTTATTGTCTAGCCCAGACTAGCCTCAATCTCACCATGTAGCCTAGGCTGGCCTAAAACAAATGACAATCTTCTTACCTCAGCTTCCCCATTTGCTGGAATTTTAGGTGTGTGCTACCATGCCCCTCCGCCACAAATTTGTGAAAGTTTTTTTTACATTAATTTATATTTATCTATTTCATTTTATGTGTTTGAGTGTTTTGCCTGCCAGTACATATAGTCACAAAGTTAGTGCCTGGTGCCTATGGAGTTTAGAAGAGAGAGCCAAATCTCTGGAAATAAGAGTTATGGATGATTATGACCCATCATATGGAAACTGGGAACTGAACCTTAGCAACAAATGCTGAGCCATGTCTTCAGCCCCTAAGTTTTTAAAATAAATTTCTTTCTTTCTCATGGATGGGTGAATGAGTACAGTGGGAGGTAGATACACAGCTGTCTTAGTCAGGGTGTCTATTCCTGCACAAACATCATGACCATGAAGCAAGTTGGGGAGGAAAGGGTTTATTTAGCTTACACTTCCACATTGCTGTTTATCACAAAGGAAGTCAGGACTGGAACTCAATCAGGTCAGGAAGCAGGAGCTGATGCAGAGGCCATGGAGAGATGTTTCTTACTGGCTTGTTTCTCCTGGCTTGCTCAGCCTGCTCTCCTATAGAACTCAAGACTTCCAGCCCAGAGATGGCACTACCCACAAGGGGCCCTACCTCCTTGATCACTAATTGAGAAAATGACCCACAGCTGGGTCTCATGGAGGCATTTCCCCAACTGAAGCTCCCTTCTCTGTGATAACTCCAGCCTGTGTCAAGTTGATACACAAAACCAGCCAGTACAATTGACCCCTTGTCAACTTGACACACAAACACATCACTATTAAGCCTCGACCCTTACTTTCTTATTCATCCCCAAGACCTAAAGTCCCACAGTCTTTACATATTAAAAGTTCAATCAATTTAAAATGTCCAATATCTTTTAAAATTCAAGGTCTCTTAACTGTGGGCTCCACTAAAATACATTCTTCCTTCAAGAGGGAAAAAAATCAGGGTACAGTCACAATCAAAAGCAAAACCAATGTCTAGGATCCAACTCACGATCTTCTGGGCTCCTTCAAGGGCTTGAGTCACCTCTCCAGCTCTGCCCTTTGTAGCACACATCTTGTCTTCTGGGCTCCAGATGCCTGTACTCCACTGCTGCTGCTGTCCTTGGTGGTCATTACATGGTACTGGCATTCCCAAAACAATGCTGTAACTAGGCTTTACCAGTAGCCTCTCATAGACTGTCTTTATGGTGCCAAGCCTCAACTCCTTTGCATGACACCTTCAGTCCTGGGCCATCAATTGCAAACTGAGGCTGCACTTTCACCAATGGCCTTCCATGGCCTCTCACTGTGCCGAGCCTCAGCTGCTCCTCATGACCCCTTCGTGCTGTCAAAACCAGTACCACCTGGGTGACTCTTACACATTACCAAGTCCTGCTGCAGCACAAGGTACAACCTTGGCTATCTCTGGAACACAACCTCTTTGTGCTCTCAGAAAACACTCCCCAGAAGATGTTACCTCAATGATGCTGGTCTCTTCTTAATCACCGCTAATTTCTTAGCTCCAGCTAACCAGCATTAATAGTCCCAGTAATGCAAAGTTTTCACTTTAGTAGTTCTGGTATCTTGTTAATCACAGCTGATACTTCAGCCTCAGCTAACCAGAACCACAGAATCTTCACAATCAAAACAACATGGCCCTGATAAGAGTCTTTAGTCTTCCCTCTGAAATTTCACAAGCCAGGCCTCCATCTTCTGCACTGTTCTCAACATGATCTTCCAAGCTCCCACAGAACATCCCATAGAGTTCTTAACAGCCAGTGGCTCTTCTAGCTCAAAGTTCCAAAGTCCTTCCACAATCCTCCCCAAAACATGGTCAGGTTGTCACAGGAATACCCCATTCCTGGTACCAATTTGTCTTAGTCAGGGTTTCTATTCCTGCACAAACATCATGACCAAGAAGCAAGTTGGGGAGGAAAGGGTTTATTTAGCTTACACTTCCACATTGCTGTTTATCACAAAGGAAGTCAGGACTGGAACTCAAGCATGTCAGAAAGCAGGAGCTGACACAGAGGCCATGGAGAGATGTTTCTTACTGGCTTGTTTCTCCTGGCTTGCTCAGCCTGCTCTCCTATAGAACTCAAGACTTCCAGCCCAGAGATGGCACTACCCACAAGGGGCCCTACCCCCTTGATCACTAATTGAGAAAATGCCCCACAGCTGGGTCTCATGGAGGCACTTCCCCAACTGAATGTCCTTTCTCTGTGATAACTGCAGCCTGTGTCAAGTTGACACACAAAACCAGCCAGTACAACAGCTACATATAATTAGCTTATACACACATGTTTTATACACGTATAAGCCCAACTTACACATACATGTCTGTTTCCATGAAGGTTCATGACTGTTTTTACATGTGACCACTCTGACATGGAAGTCTGCACATGGAAGGGAGGTTGGGCTGAGGCTAGACTAAAAGGTAGTCCACTGCACTCACCTATTACTCTGTCTTTTCTTGGAGTTATTAGATCAAGCCATCTCTCTGCCACTATCACTTATAACTGTTCCCAAGAATCTGGTGGAGTCTTAACCTGGCCTGCATCATTATCCTTCCATAGGAAGCACACACTGAGAATGGGTTTGTCTGGTCTGTGCCTCAGGCAGAGCCTCTACCTGGACCATTTCTGTTTTGATGGTACATGTCTGAATATAAGCTCCCTACTCCTTCCTTCTGGAAGACACTTTTTACATTTAAAGCTTTCATGCCCCACCCTCCATCCCCCCCTCCCACACATCTATTCTCCTTGACAGAAATTTCAGATTGTACATTCCTTAATTCCCTTGGAAATGCCTTTTGTTTCATCTTTTTAAAAATGAGTATATGAATGATTGTCTGCATTTATGTATGTGCACCACATGCATGCCTGATGCCCACAGAGGTCAGAAGAGGGCATCAGACCTGGAACTGAAGCTACAATTGGTTCCCACCATTGAAGCTACCATATAAGTTCTAGGAGCTAAACCTGGGTCCTCTACAAAAGCAAGTGCTCTTAGCCGCTGAGCCATCTTTCCAGGCCCAGCAATCACATCTTCTTTACTCTGTATTTATGTGACTTGGAACAGGTGGGATCCTCACTACATGAGTGAAGTTCCCACCACTGATTAAATGCTTTAGGCATTGGAAACATCAAACAAAAGTACGTTTTTCACGGAGCGAGTCTGCAGGACAGTGGTGTCAGGGGTGAACTTGCTGAGTTCTCCTCCGAGTTGCAGCCCCACCTCTGCCCCAGGGATCGAAGCAGTAAGCTATAGACACCTCTGTTAAGTCACTGGCGTCTGTCTCTTATAAGGGCTGCTAAAGGTGAGGCCTTCTATACCCTGTATTACCTCTCAGTCTTCTACCTGACCCCATTGATCCTTCCATTCTCAGGAAAGCCTGGGCCCCTCTCTAGGACAGCTCCCCAGCCTGAGGCCTCCAGAGGCTCGTGAATGTCCACTTACTTACCAACTGCTACAACAAACATGTTGTTTCACCAAGTGCCTCTTGGTGTCGACACCTCTCTACTCCCTCTACACTCGCATGTCTAGTCCTTCGTTCCACTTCCTCCTCCACAGTCTTCTTCCTCAAACATCTTCCTTTTGTGTAAGTGTGGGGAGCTGAAGGCTGCCACTCAACATTGAACCCAGGGCCTTAAGCATGCCAGGAAAGCATTTTTTTCACTGAAATATCTACCCAGCCTCCCTCTTTCCCTTCCTCAGAAGCCCAAGCTGACCTCACACTCATTGTGTAATTGAAATGATCCACCTCCCAAGTGCTGGGGTTACAGGCGTGTGCCGCCACGGCCGGACCCAAACTCCTCTTTCACTAAGGTGTTCACGCTGACTTTGAATTTGCTGTGTAGCCCACCCGTGAACGTGGGACCCTCCTGCTTCAGCCTCCCACGTTGGTGGGATTACAGGCCCACAATACCGTTTCCACTTCCTCTGAGTTCTTCAATGTTCCTCTTCTTCTGCCTTTGTTCTCACTCTTACCCCACGCCGTTTTCTCTCTCAGGGTTCCTTGACTACCTCCTTTAAATCTGTGTCCACAACCCCAGTTTTCCCTGAGCTGCCTAACCCTTCCCCTCCACAGCCTCTAAGTGAAGCAGGGCGGTGTCCTTTCTTCACACCGCTCTCCCTGCTCTCCTGTCCCTGATGCCAGACAAGCAACCCCAATGCCTGCTGGGTATTTACCTGAAACTGCTTTGCCATGCAAATCCTGGCAATTCGAAATGCTCTCTCTGGGCTCCATCTCTCCATCCCTGTTCATCCCACCATTGGCCCAGACCGCGTACAATCTCTCACCTGTTCAAGTGTGGCCTTTGGTTATTTTCTGTCTTCTCTCTGGGACCCTTCCTATCTATTACATCTCTTGGTGTACAAGCAAATCTAGTCTCTCTGGGATGGAATTCTGCTGAAGCCAGCAGGGTTTTCTTTGCTTCACAGGAAGTGCAGATTTTTAGTGTAGAGAGCCTCCGAACCTCGCCCTAAAGATGGCAACGGCTGGCCGAGAGCTCTGAGATGAACAACTCCTGATTTGGCTTGAAGGTTGTGCTTCTGAGTGGCCTGATCTTACGTGTTTTCCCTGGCCTATGGAGAGATGACATGTGGCATGAGTTCATGGGCTCCTACTAGGATATAAGCTGTGCCTGGGTAGGGATCGCGGGCTCACCTCTTCACAATGCTGCCTGTAAAGTATCCTGAGTAAACCGCTAAGAGAAGGAACTGGTTGTGTCGTGTCTTAATTCCTGTTGGTCAGAGTTGGCGCAGCGCATTTTAGTACGGCCAAAAGTTATAGAACTAGCAGCTCTGGCCTCTGGTAGGATAGGCTCATGCTGCATAGCCCAGGTTAGCATCCCCAGGGCCTGTAGTACATGCTTCCAGCCTTCCATGACGAAATGAAAGACTGTATGTATCAGTCCATTCTAGAAACTCTGCTCTTGGGCTGGTGAGATGGCTCAGCAGGTAAGAACATTGACTGCTCTTCCAAAGGTCTTGAGTTCAATTTCCAGCAACCACATGGTGGCTCACAACCACCTGTAATGAGATCTGACGCCCTCTTCTGGTGTGTCTGAAGACAGCTACAGTGTACCTATTTATAATAATAAATAAATAAATATTTGGGCCTGAGTGAGCGGGGTTGACCTGAGCAAGCAGAGGTCCTAAAATTCAATTCCCAACAACTACATGAAGGCTCACAACCATCTGTACAGCTACAGTGTACTCATATACATAAAATAAATAAAGAAATCTTTTAAAAAGAAAGAAAGAAAGAAAGAAAGAAAGAAAGAAAGAAAGAAAGAAAGAAAGAAACTTTGCTCTGTGTCCTAGGTGAAACATGAAAGTGAACACATTTGGACGTGCCTTCAGAGAGATTTTTTCGAATCTGAGTGACATGTCTTTTAAAAGTTTAGGCTACATAAAAACAAAATTTAACTAGGATGATTGGATATAAATTCATCCACTTACTGCTTGTGAAGAAATGTAATCAAATCTACCTAGAATTTTAGTTTTTATTATATTTATTTATTTGTATGTGAGTGTGATGGGTGTACACACCATGGTGCACATGTGGAGGTCAGAGGACAGCTTACAAAAGGTACTTGTTTCTCTCCTTTTACTTTGCAGGACCCAGGGATAGAGCTCAGCTCCTCAGACATAGCGGCAACAGACTCCTCACTCAAGCATCTCCTAACCTATACCTAGAGTTCTAAATGTCTGCATGCTAGTTGATCCAGGACACTGTCTTTATTTTATTATTCCATTGTTGTTCTTTTTTTTGTGACAAGGTCTCACTATGTAGCTCTGACTGTCCTGGAACTCACTAGACCAGGCTGGCCTCGAACTCACAGAGATCCTTCTGCCTCTGCCTCCTGAATGCTTCAATTAAAGGTGTGTGCCACCACATCTGATTGATCCAGGACACTTTCAAGAGTCTATGTATAATAGCAACCACGTATAATATTTGTAATAGTAGGGGCTACAGAAATGGCTCAGTGGCTAGGAACATTTGCTGCTCTTGCAGGGAATCCAGGTTTGGTTCCCAATGGTTCCTAGCTCTCATATGTTAACTCACAACCTTCCATACATTCCCTGATCTCTATGGACAGTATACACATGTAGTGATCATACATACATATACACACATACATACATACATACATGTAAATATATACATACATACACACAAACACATATATACATATATACATACATACAGGTAAAACATTTGTACACAAAAATAAATAAATCCTTTTAAATATATTTGTAATAATAAATAGGAAGAAAGCAAATGTTAATAAATAAAGGAAAATGCTTAAATAGTGGCATATTATATATATTATATATTATTATTCAGCTAATCAAATGACCATTCTGTAGGTTTAAAATAAGTAAATATGTAGGCAAAATTATATTACATACAATAAAGCTACACAAATATATTCACAGAATAAAAACAGTGCCAAGTGTGTCTTCCAATATTGAAATGAAAAAGTTTGAAAAGTAACTTTTAAAAAGTCTCTTTCACTCTGTAGCAATAAGGCTGAGACGAGCATTCATGGTTTCTGTTCATGGTTTCTGTTCAGCTAAGTGCATGCTAGTGCTTAGCTAGAGCAGCTGTTGCTTGATGATAGCATGTTCCTGTGACCCAGAGTCTACTCAAAACTACTAGGAAAATAAATAAATAAATAAATAAATAAATAAATAAATAAATAAATATCAAAACTTATGGGACACAATGAAAGCACTGGGAGGAGGAAAACTCATAGCTCTGAGTGCCTCCTAAAAGAAACTGAAGAGAGCTTACACTAGCAGCTTGACAGCACACATGAAAGCTGTAGAACAAAAAGGAGCAAATACACTCAAGAGGAGTAAACACCAGGAAATAATCAAACTCAGGGCTGAAATCAACCAAATAGAAACAAAAAGAACTATACAAAGAATCAATCAAACCAGGAGCTGGTTCTTTGAGAAAATCAACAAGATAGTATAAACCCTTAGCTAGACTAACTAGAGGGAACAGAGACAGTATCCTAATTAACAAGATCAGAAATGAAAAGGGAGACATAACAATGAAATATATCTTAAAATAATTATTCTGTTTGTTGAATATTAACAGCTGAAAGCATTAAAATCATGTTCTGCAATAGATAGATAGATAGATAGATAGATAGATAGATAGATAGATAGATAGATAGATGATAGATAGTGCAGTAAAGCTAGAGGACACATAGAAGCATGTTTCTACACACTAGCGAGGAACTGTTCAACAGAGAAGCCAGTAAAGCAATCCCTTTTATAATAGCAACAGAAAATCAAATTTTTATGAACTCTGCTCTGCCACAGAGTGGCATCTCCATCCTGAACTTCCACCTTTACAGTCAGCCGGTTTTGAAAACAGGCACTGAGAACACAAAACAGAAAAGTGACAGTCTGTTCCATAAAGAGTGTTGAGACAACTGGATATCCACATGCAGAAGAATAAACTGGATTCTTACCTCACACTGAATGCAAGAATGAACTCAGAATGGGTTAAAGACTTAAGTGTAAGGCCCGAAACTATGAAACTACCGGTAGACAAGGAGAACTCTGGCCCTTGAGCTCGGTGATGGTATTTTGGATGTGACCTCAAATGTTCACGCAACAGAAACAAAACCAGTAGGATTACATGGAACTCAGAGCTTCTCCACAGTGAAGGGAACAATTAGGTACAAAGAAGTGACCTGCAGGCTTGGAAAAAATATTGACAAGGGCTACATCTGAGAAGAGTGTCACCAAAATTTTACCAGAAATCCAGTTCAGTAAAAAAGCAAACAACTAGATTTAAAACAGAATGAAGACACACCCCTGCCTGTCATTTTCTCTTTCTAGGGGAGCCATCCAAGTGGCCAGTGGAAACTGGAAAAGCGGGTGTGAGCAAGGTGTGAATAAGGCACCCCTGTGCCTTATTCAGGTGACCTTTGATGTGAATTAATACAGCTATTTCACAAAACGATGAGGCTCCTCAGAGAAACAAATAGAACTAACATGCCACCATATTTCAGAGATTACAAGTAAAGGTTTTTGAATTCAGTGCTCTGACCAGATATCTGCATTTCCATATTCAGGCAAGGTACAGTACCAACCAAAGAGTCCATGAGGACAAGTGAAGAGAATGTGGTGTGTCTTTAACAGGCAGTAGTCAGCCCTTTACAAAAGGAGACTGCTGCTGTTACGACAGGGATGAACCTGCAGGTATTATCCTAAGTTAACCGCTAGACATAGGACAAATACCTAAGCTGCATATTCTCAGTCTTCCTCATAGGCCCAAACTCTGACCTGAATCTAATTCTCTGCTTTAAAATGCCAGGAAGAGATCTCCACAGCATATAGAGCCAATCCCCCTCGCTCCACTCCACCCCCACTCTTTCTCCCTCATCCTTTCTATCTCTCCCCCTCCATCCCATCCTCTTGGTTTGCTTTGAGACTGGGTTTCTTATAGCTCAGACTGGCCTGTATTTGAGGATGGCCTGCCTTGACCTTCCAAGTGCTGACATTACAGATGTGCGACCCTGCACTCTTAGGCCCAAGTTCTCACATTGACCGCACATCCCACTTACAGATAGACCCCAATACACAGCAGCAGACAGCAGAAGGATGTTGCTCAAGGCTGGGTTTGGAGATGCTGGGTGAAGGGCAGACAACTTTGTGTTGAAATACTATTCAGCAAGGTGACGAAAGCTACACTGTGCTGTAGGTTTCAAAGTCATCAACGTTCGTTTTGTGTCTTCTCTCCAAAATCAAATCCTAAGGGGGCTGGAGATGTCACAGTGGTCAAGAGCACTGGCTGCTCTTTCAGGGGATCCAGACTTAATTCAGGCATCTACATGACAACTCACAACTCCCTTTAACTCCAGTCCCAGAGGATCCAATGTCTTCTTCTCACCCCTGTGGCACTGAGCACACACAGAGTGCACAGACACACAGACATACAGACAAAATCCCCATACACATAAAGTAAATAAATAAAATATAAAAGAGAAAACCCTGAGTATCTGAGATGACACACATGTTAACTAGTCTGATTTAATTATTCCACATTTATGCCTGTATAAGGCTCTAGACCCTTTGATAATCAGTTTTAAATAGTGATTTCATCTTTAAAACTAATTTAAAAACTTAATTAAAATTAACTTTCTAAAAGAGTCTACACAGTCTTTATGACTTCTCTAAACAGGTTGCCGCTCTAATTGTGTCTTGGGGAAAAGCCTGAGGGTTTTGGGGTCAATTAGCAGTGTTAGTCGGTTTTAACTCCCACAAGCACATTTGGGTCAAAGAATCCCTGCATTTTGCGGGTACTGCACAAATTCCATTTGCCCAAGCAATTCCTGACCCTCTCGCTGGCACAGCACTCCTGCTCAGTACTCCAGGCTCGCTATGACCACCGGGTATCTGAAAACCTAGTCTAACAACATTGCAGAAGCATACAGAAACTAGAGACATGAGCACATCTGAGCTATGAATCTGCTTTGGGGAGGACTCTGACCTCAGGAGGGAGCACAGACGAACAAGACAGGGGCCTACTAGATCCAGACTTTTGAGAGGCACGCTCGCATTGCAGGTCTTTCTTACTCTGCAGATTTACATCGGAATAGAAGGAAAACTTAGGTTCGACTGGAAATGCTGACAACCTTTTCTTTATCTATTTCCTCGGCAGTGAAGGAGTGAGGGGCCTGGCTGTCTCCGGTGCCTGGTTTACTGGCTGATGCCAGGTGGGTTTGTGTGAAAGATGCGACCAAGCTCAGGTGGCCTTGGAGCCAGGTGATCCCAAAGGCCAGGCCCCTGGCTGCCTAAGCTCCATCCGTGAGAGACAGCTCGTCTCTCCTGCCAGGGCAGCACGCACCACTCCAGCCCCTCCCACGTTGCAGGTAGGGGACAACCTACTGATGCTGCTAGCTGTCCCTCCCAAAGAAGCCTGTTTTTAAAAACAAAACCGAAAAGCGTACCCCAGAAATTAGTTACTTTGTAACTCATTCCCACAGATCAAAACTTCCATCAGTCCCTTGAGAATCTGTGCAGATGTCAATCACCCTTGGTTCTCAGAAATGGTATAATAAGCTCTCTTCCAGAATATTTTTTAGATAATAAATAACAAATTTAAGAAAATATGCTAATACTTTTAAGTGTAGTACTATTACAAAGGAAAACATCATTCTAGCTTCCTGAAAGGGGAAGAGGAAGGGGAGGGGAGAGGTGTTTCCACACAGATCCTCAATGCTGCTGCTAAGAGCGACCCTGGAGAACCTGCTTTTTCATCCTTTCCCCGAGGCCTTTGCCTCCAAGTCACTCACCTGCCTTTCCTAGATGGCTCATGAACTTCTCTTCCTGGCCAGTGCACTGTGCTCTCAGCAGCCAGAACCCATCCCCACCACAAAAGGAATATGCCAAATTTCATATTCTGGACAGCCAACATAGATTTCCAAATCAAGCAGTTCTTCTGAGAAGCCGTGACAAGGAGCCGGTGAGGAGCTGCCGTCCGTCCTCTCTTAAGGCATCATTGCTGTGTTTGTTATTAGAAAGGATGTTTACCCTGCAAAAAACGAAGCTGCAGTCTGTAATCTGGCCAGCGGGAGAAAGCAATTTCCACTAACCCCACAAATCCTCCTGCGTCAGATGTCAGGGATTTTCTAAACTGAGGTTGAATTCCTGTGTCCTGCGGGACAGTTCCTGGGGCTGGTCTAAATTAGTTCATCATCAAATGTGGTGGATGTATTGGTGAGGGTTTGTATTTTGAAGTCGACTGAATAGAAAGAGGAAAGTAAACAAGGAAAGGCAGAGAGTCTGTCTGTCTGTCTGTCTGCTTGGATTGATCCTCCCCTGATGCTCCTGGATGCTTCTAGTTTGCCCATGGCTTCTGTAACCTTGGGGTTGATACCTTTGGGGGAGCTATAGATGAGATTAAGAGGTCAAGTGAGGAAAAGAATACCCCACGCTGTGCAAAGAAAAAGCTAAGGTCCTTGTCAATTGCAATATTCTTGCACTAGCATCTCTGGACGTCTCCATTTGGAAATGCCTGGACATAAATGAACTGTCATCAAGTATTATGTCTCCCTTGATCCCTGCTCAGAAACCTTGGTGCAGAAACTATAGGCCCAGGTTCTGTCTTCATCCCAGGACAGAGTCAGAGTCCCATGAAGTAGGGCTACATTCAGGACTCCAAATTATTGGTTCCTCGAAGCTGAGTTCAGACAGTTGAGACTCTCAGACTGTGTCAACAAACTGACTCAGAATGCTTAGCACTCCCCTGCTGAAAAGGCAGC